>PVIW01001630.1:0-278138 GCA_004026585.1 Noctilio leporinus | reverse complement strand
CTAACAACAAGCAAAACAGAACCAAATATATGAATACAGTGAATAGGCCTTCAGTGGTCAGGGGGAAAGGGGTTGGGGGGAGGGGGGAGGCAGAGGCAAGAAAGGGGAGCAGCTTAGACAAGAACCTAGTATAAAGGAACCATGGACATGGACAACAGGTGGGATTGACTTTGGGGGGAATGGGTGGGTGGGGAGGGGGGACAGAGGGGAGCAAAAAAGGGATGGATGTAATACAACAATAAACATTAAAAAAAAAAAAAAAAAAGATACTTCGATCTGTCCTCCTGCTGAAGATAGAGAGCTCTTAAGAAATATTCTTCTACACAAATACAATCAGTAAAAGTAAAGGTAACTCAGTTTAAGAAGTATTACTTTTGAGTCTCAAAGCTATTCATTCAGCAGGAACACATTAAGCATTTGTTTTACAGAAGGGACTTTGGGAGAAATGAAGGTGAATGATGTTGTCTCTGGTTAATAATGAATGTGGCGGTGCTCTGTGCTGGATGTTCAAAAAGCAGTGCTTTTCAAACCAATGATTGCAACCAATTAGTGACTAGTGAAATCAATTCAGTAGGTCACAAACAACATTATTTTTAATTAAATAGAATACAATAGAAGAAAATGGAAAAGAAGAGTGCATGGCATGTATTTCTTTCTTTTAGTTGTAAATATGCACATACTTCTTTCCAAAGAAAGATGTATTTCTCACTGTGAAATGTAGTCACAAACTATTTAAAAGCTATCACTCTACAGGAACAAAGAAGAAAACAAAAGCCTTGCTCTCAAGAAGCTTTTATCTCACTGGGAAGATAAAGCTAATTAATGAATGGCAGAGCCCTTTGTATAAAGCAGCTACTGACTAAAAGGCAGAAATCAACATTGCTAATTTAATGTTTCAATGGGACTAAGGCCTGGGAAAAATCACTGGAGTAATTTATTACTCCTTCCTTACTGAACAGCATTCTTCACTCAGCTTCCTGGGCAACAGACCCTGTTGATCCTTCTCAGACTGGTAGCTGGTTTCTTCTTACCTCCCCATCTCCTGAGGTTGAATCAATGACAAATGGGCACAGCTCTCAGCCATTTCTCTCTTCTACCGACATTCATTTCTTAGGTCACCTCATTCATTGTCAGAGCTTTAAAAGCTATGTGTGTGAATGCCCACATTTCTTTTCCAGCACAGATTGACTGAACTCCTAGACTTGCATACCCAGGTCCCTATCCCAGATATACTTCTCTACTTAGATGTCTCAATGGCATCTCAAACTTAGTGTGTTCCAAACTGAACAACTAGTCCTCATCCCCTAGTATGAGCTCCCCTTAGACCACCTCACCTCAGTTAATGGGAATTCAATCTTTCCAGTTGATCAGACTAGAAACCTTGAAGTTGTCCTTGACTTCTTTTTCTCTCAAACCCACATTCAAATCATCATTAAGAAACCTATTGGAGCCCTGGCTGGTGGCACAGTGGATAAGGCGCCAGCCTGTAAACCTGAAGGTCACTGGTTCGATTCCCAGCCAGGGCAACATAACCAGGTTGCAAACCAGGTCTCCAGCCAGATCCATGGCTGGAGGCAGGTGAAAGGCAGCCATATATTGATGTTTCTCTCCCTCTCTGCTTCTCTCCCTTCCCCTCTCTCTGAAAAATTATAAATAAAAATTTTTTAAACAAAAAAGAAAGAAAGAAAGAAAGAAACCTATTGGCTCTACTTTCTCTGCACCCCCAAACTTACCACCACTCCTCACCTTCAGCTCTAGTCTGGATTGTTGCATAAACCTCCAAACTCTCCCTCCAATTCCACCCTTACTCCCTTCTAGTCATTCTCAACTCAGCTACCTAAGGGATCCAGATGTTAAACTGGAATGTGTAACATCTCTTATCAAACCTCCAATCTATTCCCATTTCACCCTGAATAAGTGCCATGGTCCTTACAGTGGCCTGCAAAGCCCAGGTGATCTGAACCCTACACCTACCATCATCACTCTGTGCTCACCTTCCTCCTCTCCACTCCACCCACCTGACCTCTGCAGTTAGCACTTGAGGCACACCTCCCTTGGGGACCTTCTCTTTAACTCTTCTTTCTGCCTCAAGCGCTCTGCCTACAGATCTCAGGGCTAATTCCCCCCTGCATTTCATCTTTACTCAGAGATTACCTGTTCAAGGAGGCCTTCACTGACCATGCTGTCTAACCTTGCATATCCCATAGCCTCCCTCCTTCATATACACACTCTGCTTTTTTTCCCTCCATGGCACATATCACTATAATACCTTTTACTTATTTTATTAATATTTGTCCTCCCCATCCCCCAGGAAGACAGATTTTTTTCCTGTATATACATTGCTGTACCCTTAGTATCTAAAGCAGCATCTCCTTCATAATAATATGCTTTTAAAATATTTTGGAAAAGTCATAAAACAAATGGTGTTTTAACTCTATCTTGACTACTAAATGAAAAAAGAGAATACCATAATAAAGTTTAATCTAAGAAATCTTATTCCAAACCCTACACTGAATATTCCAGGTGAAACGTTTCCTTTCAAAGGAGTTTGAGCTCATTTGGAAACACTGGCCGGGGTAGCTGTAGAGTACATCACATTCCTCTCCAGGCACACTTATCTGACACTCATGTTAGTTCTACATGTCATGCTGACTAGAAGTGGTTTGGGATATAGGCTTAAAGTACAAATCCTCAAGAGGCAACTTCTTAGTACAACAGTTATGAAAATTGAATTTTTTATTACCCATGTACATAATAAGTACACCTTAAATATTACTTAGTTCTTCCTAGATGTCAAGAACTAGATTTATGTAATTTGAAAGATGATGGTTTCATTGAATCAGAATGAACAAGATTCACGTAGAAAAGATTCTCTTTTGTTCCATTCAAATGCTTTTAGGTATTGGAATAAAAAATCTCAAACACCAATATAGAGTAGGAATCAGGTGGTAGTAGTGAAAAGCAGGAAATTTTGAATTGTGTCTCTTCTTAAATGTATTGTCTTTGTTTTTTCTTTATGGGTACCAAATGAGTAAGTTAATCACTCACTGAGTTTATAGTAACAACTTATAGCCTCATGTAAGAAACTTGGTATCCCAAAATCAATGCTAGAGAGACTAAAGTAAAATATTTTGCTGAGATATATTTCAAAGTTCATAATTTTTGAATCAAGTATTAATAGTGGTGATGACTAGTACGGTCTTTTATGGACTCTGAACTAAGTCTGATAAGATTATCAGACTTAAAGCTCTACGGAAAAAGATTCATATTCATAAACATTTGACAACTAGTGGGGGTCTCACTACTGAGAGGCTTATATGATTTTAACCAATGCTGAAGTTTAATTCAATGAATCTGGATTTCTGCTGACCCTAGAAGGAAGATCTCAAACATTCTACCCACATCTATGCTTCTGAACACCAGACACAGAATTCTAGTTTGCCTCAGGGAATTCAATTTTGGTACTTAAAGGTACAAACCACAGAAACTGTGGTAGACAGACACCATGCTAGTGACTACTATAATGAAAAAAATACAATGCCTCAGTTAAACATTGCAAGCCAACAGATACACCTCCCATGTGCCATAAAGACATGTTAAAAATGAACAGCTTCATTAAAAACTAAAAAGGGGCTCTCTATATTAGCTCATTGTCTATATAGTCAGTAAAAATAATATATTTATTATAGACCTAAATCTCTGTTGTTTTTTACCTTGTAATCTTTTAGAATGTTTGTGTTCTTCCTTATATTTCACTAAAACTTGTAGCCAACTGTAACTGCTGGATGATGGGTATTCTAAGGACATTACTTTTAAGGTCTTTGGTTCTTCCAAGCATCTTGTTACAAGTTTCAAAATGTTATATAGCATTCATTGTATCTCCCAGCAACCTAACTCTTGAGTTTTGTGTTTAATGGAAAATTATTGTTACTAAATTTTGAAACTTCTAAACAGCAACATGGTATGAAGAAAAGAACATAGAAATTTAAGTGAGACAAGACTGCTTTTTAATTCTGACTATGACTTTACTAAATGTGCAATTTGGTATAAATTATTCAATAGCACTAAATCTCTATGTTCCCATCTTCACAATGGAACTAATAGCAAAGCAGAGTTTTTGTATTATGTGAGATAATATTTGTGTATTAGGGATTTAAAATGGCTACCAACAAGTCCTAAGTTTAATGGCAACCCTATTGATATATCAGTATACCAATAAGAGGAAATATCTTTGTCCCAGCATTCAAGGTCCAGAGGTGTTTGCTGATTGAACAGGCTTAGCTGATAGGCTCAGCCCTGAACCAAGCAAGGGTGCTGGGGATGTGATGTGTTGATTATCTGAGCCTAACTCCTGTGTTACCCCTGAAATTCTAGAACCTCCAGTATAGGGATGACAGTTTCCACAAAGCAAAATCATGGGGACAGTGAATAAAATTCATTTTCCTCCCCTGTATACTATTTTAGTTACTATTTCTTGATGTGACATTACAAGGGCATCTTCCCAACAATAGTACCCCACTGATGTCAGTCATCACCTCAATAACATTTTCTAGCAGCCCCTGAAGGCCTTCAGATTCCCTCCTTCCTCTGAGGGTCGAAAGCCTTGCTCCTCTGCGTTTCTCCTGTGGTGCTATTTCTCAGTGGCATCCATGCACTTCACACACATACATTCAGCTCCTAAGAAACAGTTTTACTACCAGGGAAGAAGCTATATAAGAACAAACTACAAACTTCCCATCAAGATCTAGAAATAGATAAACATGCTTTGCCTCCTTGCACAGCCAAAGAAATAATTACAACCAGCTCTCAAAACTAATAACACCCAGAACTAGCAGGAAATCAAGTTGTATGCAAGTATGGCAGCCAAGGATTTAAAGAAGATACATTCATCCAGATGGATAAAAGGGGTGGAGTCATGGAGATGGGTGGGGAGGCATTGTGGTGTGGAAAGATAATGGAACAGACATTAAGGATAACTTAGGGGACAAGCAATACAGCCCCAGGCCGGACCACACAGCCGAGGATTACAACGACCTCAAAACAAAGAAAAATAATAACAATTGAACTGCCAGAAAATTGGCCAATATGGAAGTCCAACAACCAAATATTTAAAGAAATAATACTCATCCAGATGAGTGGTAGGGGTGGAGATGGGGAGCCCAGGTGGAGAGGATACAGAGTAGTGGTGGGAAGGCAGTGGCTGGAGTCAGCCAGCAGAATGAGCAGCCACGCATTATAAAAACTGGGAGGGACACCTTGGGAGTGATCCCATCCCTAGACCAATCTACACAGCTCACAGTTTTGGAACTGGGAAAATAAACCCTCCTGCTTCTGGCTGTAAGAACCAGTAGGGGTTGGGTGGCAGAAGAAACTGCCCATCTCTCAGTGCAATTCATTTAGAGGGCCCACACAGTCCTAGAATGTATGCAAACCCACCCACTCTGGGAACCATCACCAGAGCAATAGCTAGAGGGGCACTACTCACTCATGAGAAGTGGGTGAAGTGACTGGAAAAGGGGCAAGTGCCAAGCAAGCAGCATTGTTGCCTCTCTGACCCTCCCCCACATACAGCACCACAAAACAGTGAAACAGGTGAACATACACTCATGAATTCTTAAGGCTCTG
The DNA here is from genome assembly GCA_004026585.1 of Noctilio leporinus. Lineage (NCBI taxonomy): Eukaryota > Metazoa > Chordata > Mammalia > Chiroptera > Noctilionidae > Noctilio > Noctilio leporinus. The sequence continues at coordinate 272,513 of PVIW01001630.1, read as the reverse complement.
CCCCTTTCAAGGTAGCAGATGCACCCAGATGGGGAGTCAAAACATCTCTACCTAATACACAGAAACAAACACAGGGAGGCTGCCAAATCAAGGAGGCAAAGAACTATGACCCAAATGAAAGAACAAATCAAAACTTCAGAAAAAGAAGTAAGTGAAAAGGAGATCACCAACCTATCAGATGCAGAATTCAAAACTCTGGTGATAAAGATGGTCAGAGAACTCACCAAGTATAGTAAACTCATAAGGGAAAAAAATAAAGGCTATACTAAGTGAAATAAAAAATAATCAAAAAGGGGGTGGATGTAATACAACAATAATAAAATTTTAAAATAACAATAATAATCTATAGGGAACCGACAGCAAAGGGAAGGAAGCCAGATTCAAATCAATTAACAGAACATAAGGAAGAAATCAACAGACAACCAGTACAAAACAAAGAAACAAGAATTCAAAACAAATGAAGAGAGAATAAGAAGACTGTGAGACATCTCCAAAAGTGCCAACATCCAAATCATAAGGATGCCAGAAGAGAAAGACCAAGAAATTGAAAACTTATTTGAAAAAATAATGAAAGATAACTTCCCTAATTTAGTAAAGAAAATAGACATACAAGTCCAGGAAGCACAGATTCCCAAACAAGTTGGACCCTACAAGGACCACACCAAGATACATCATAATTAAAATGTCAAAGGCTAAGATAAAGAGAGAATCTTAAAAGCAACAAGAGAAAAGCAGAAAGTTACCTACAAAGGAGTTCCCATAAGACTATAAGCTGATTTCTCAAAAGAAATTTTGCAAGCAAGAAGGGACTAGCAAGAAACATTAAAAGTGATGAAAAGCAAGGACCTATAAACAAGATTACTGTATCCAGCAAAGCTATTGTTTAGAATGGAAGAGCAAATAAAGTGCTTTCCAGACAAGGTAAAGTTAAAGGTGTTTATCATCACCAAGCTCTTATTATATGAAATGTTAATGAACTTATTTAGGAAAAAGAAGATTAAAAATATGAATAGTAAAATGACAACAAACTCCCAGCTATCAACAACTGAATCTAAAAAACAAAAACAAAGAAACTAAGCCAACAACTAGAACAGAAGCAGAATCATAAATAAGGAGATCACATGGAAAGTTATCAGTGAGGAGGGAGAAGGGGGCAAATGGGGGGAAATGTACAGGGATTAAGAAGCATAATTGGTAGGTACAAAATAGATAGTGGGAAGTTGAAAATAGTAAAGGAAACAGAGAAGACAAAGAACTTTTATGCATGACCCATGGACATGAACTAAGGAGGAGATTGCTAAAGAAAAAGGGGATATAGGGTAAAAGGGGACAGGGGGAAAAATGGGGAAACTATAATAGCATAATCAATAAAATATACTTTTTTTAAAAGAACGAATCACAAATGTAGTGGGTAATTTCGAGGTACTAAAATTAAGTGCTCAACTCAGCTTGACTTGCTTAAAAACTAGTTTTATTGTTTTTCATCATCCATCCCCCAGATTTGCCTGATCTGCTGAAAACTTGTAAGTCTCTTTGAGACTGTTTTTAAAATGGTTTAGTGTATTTACCTAGCATGTGCTATGTATGGTTCAGGTACCCTGCAGATACCTGTAAATGTCTGTGAGTGAGAATAATTCCATAAAATCGAGTGAACAAATCACCCTTGCAGAGCACTAAAAAATGTTACTTGGATGGAGGTGTGGCAAAGGGCATATGCCCTATTTTTAAAGAGATGGTTATTTACTCTTGTCCTTTAAAGGTAATTTTTAAGCAAATTATGATTTATACCAGCTTCAAAGGGAGTCAGAAAGGACGGTTGCCAGGGAAATGTGATTGGAGAACACCAATCAGGCCTTGAGATCTGCGCGTTGTGTAATTGTAATTTTCCTATTCTTGCTCTTTTTTTCCTGCTTTTGCCATGAGAAGAGCAAGCTAAAAAAGCTACAGGGACATTTATGCCAAGTCGCATTTGTCAAGTTGAAAGCTGTGTGGAGCAGAAAAGCAGTTCTCCCAGCTGCAAAGAAGATGCAAAGGAGCCGAGTGAGTAGGGAATCTGAGAGCTCACTAAAAGTGCTTAGAAGGCCAATACATTAAAGCCATTTCTGTGGGAAGTGGTAGGCAGAAACTGGAAACCCAGGGTGAAGACAGCTTACAAATACTGAAAAGCCACTGGAGTGCTTGGAGGCTCCAAAGCCATCCCTAAAAAACGTGGCTCTCCTGTAGGCTTTCTGGTGCCCCCACATTGTCCGTTTGTGTTTAAGCAGTAACTGATAAACAACCATCATTAAAGGTACCACGAAACCATGAAACAGCAAACACTGTTTTACTTTCATAATTATTTTAAGTATTTACTATTTAAACCTTCTTTGCCATTCTATAAAATGAGTGATAATATTCATGCTTATTTTAATAGCTGCACTTATTTTAAAAATAGTACACTTTAGTGGTTCATTCCTTTTTTCATTTTTAGTTTTTGTTTTGTTTGGTTTTGGTTTTCATTCACTCAGTCAACATACATTCATCAGAGGCAGAGTGATGCAATTAAAAACTTTGTGCAGGCTCCTACTCCTTACTAGGATCTTGGGTAAGTCATTATAGCTTTCCAAGTCTCAGTTCTACAGCACTCATGCCTACTTTATAGGACTGCAGGAAGGGTGAAGATAAAGCAATATAAGTATCAGTTCCAGCCCTTTGAGGTTATTCCATAAATGTCAGTTTATTCCATAAATATCAGATCTGTAGCTCCCCTTTTGTAAATACAGTTTTTCCTCTTCACAGATGCACTCCCTCAAGCGGAGGAGAAGCTTGGTAGGATGACTCCCCTCCGCCATAGCCAGGCACCTTCATTAATCTGGCTGCTTTTGTTGACATACTGTGTGCTTGGGAACAAATGAACAGTTAGTGAGGGATAGATAGCCTTGCAAACATAAACCTTTATTTCTACTGAATCATCCAAATCCCTAAGTTCTTTCTCCCCGCTTCCTTGGTTCCTGATGAAATAGAACGTTGCTTTCAATCGAGCCTCAGTCTGAGGGTCATCTTTTTTCCTCCCAATTATCTGCAATGCAAAAGTGCTCACAGAATCGCACGGGCCTCCCCTGGTACCTGTCAGGACATATGCACCATTTCAACTGCCCCGGCGTTCTAAGTGTCTTCATTCCTTTTGTGGCTCTCAGATTCCCAAAAATCTCACACATTTTCATTACTACAAACTTCACCATCCAACTTCCCATCCTGAGATAATTCACTCTCCAGAAGTCACTCACACATGGCTTCATCTCCCAGCCACCGTCTCTCAGATCATCATTGGCACAGAATGACTGGCTCTATCTACCTTCAGTTACACTTTGTAACTGCAGCTCAGCCAATGTGGGGATGCAAACCATGTGTGCTCTGAAAGAACCTTTTAAAAGTAAGCCTTCCATGTCTGAAAGAGTATTTCTTATATTTTTATTCCAGAGCATGTAATATTTATTTATTTCATTGTTTTCTCCTCCAGATAGACCTTTAAACCCTAAAAAGTTATCTTCTTATCTGAACTGTGTCATTTTGATAGTCATAAAATAATAATTGTTACTTGCAAGATAGCTAAGACCTGACTATGAGTGGGAATCCTTGGACTGTGCACAGCAGACCCCAGCTTGGGCAAGGTGTCACCTTGAATTAACTACTAACCTCCCTGGACCCCGGTTTCTTTATTTGACAAGGAAAAATTTTAATATATGCTTAATCTTCTTATCCTTCAAGGTAAATGTAAAAATCATGAGACACTATGTTGCACTTATGCTTAAAGTTTTTTGCAAATGCATGACATAGATGAATGCTAATTGTAACTATTATTTTGTCACTAAGAAATAGGAACATTAAGTTTATAATTGCTACCCATTTATTGTTCTTATTATTGTACAAATTATTTCAAAGGGTGTTTAACTGATTCTAATACATATTTTTTTTAACATTTTAGCTTCTTGATACTGGAATGTATGGTACAATCTATGGTATATCAGAATTTAATTGGTGACATTCATTTCTTTCATATGGTACAAAAATATATATTGTAGGTTTTGCACTGATAGCTTAGAGTCAGTAATATGTGCCATTTGGATCTTAGAGGAAAGCTGAAGAAGGGTAAAAGTAGGAGTGCCTTGTTTATTTAAAAAGGAATCTTTATTAACCAAGTGGGGATAGGACTGCCAAAAAGTCAGCAAAGAGCTGAAGCATTCAGACAGAAGGTTTTGCCTTGAATTATAGCACCTTTAAAGGTTTCCTATGGAAAAGATTTTTTAGGAACCTCTAGCTTATTGTAGCTTTAGTTCACAGATCTCCCAGAATTAGTGTGTCCAGTTTTCAACTGCATATGAGGAAGCTTAAAGGGAAAAAATAATGGCTGCTCTAGAAGAGAGTCCAATTCCAGAGGTCATAGAAGAAAGATAAACATATGCTTGTGCCTGTGGGCCACGTTGGGAGAGCACATTTTTACCATAGAACAGATCAAGTTTTTATACTTGTATTTATGATTTTCACATATATGAAATTTTAATATTTTTACACAGGGTTATATATGTTCTATTTGCATATATATTCTTAGAATAATGATTAGAAGTATGTCAGTTAAAATGCCACTGCTTTTTAATTCACAAGGTATTTCTAGCTGGTCATACTTAAAAAGTAGACAATGAGAAGACAGATTTCTAACCTTTATTCTCAGATTTGTAGGATACTTTGAAGTTCACAACTATAGTCATGTGCATTATCTGTAGTTATTAAATGTCTAGTATCATCCCCATTTTACAGATGGAAATACTAAATCAAGGAGGTGAAGTCACTTCCCCAATGTTACAGACAATGAGCGAAAGCAAAGCTGGTTGTTAGAATTCATTCATTTACTCAGTGTCACATTCACCTGGAAACCTAATCTGTTTCTGGCACTGTACTAGAAATAGTGAGATCAACAGTAAGAAGCTTGTCCCCTTTACTTTTTCCCACCCTCCTTCCCTCACCTCTGTGACTTAGAGCTGCCTGTCTGGAGCAGAACCTTCATGCAGCCCAAGGTCTCCCTGACCCCCAGCTGACAGTCCTCACACCTCTGGAATACATAGATCTAGGCTCAAAATTTCTAAAAAAATACCAATACAAACTTTAAAATAGTTCCCATGGAGGGTACTTCTTCCCTAAGATTCCTGCTTTGTGAATCAAAAGGAGGCATGTGAGATTTGGTCACTGGGAAGCCCGGCAATTTGAGGGGCCCCAGGAAGCATGGTTCCCCTCAGCCCTGCAGGACCCGGACAAGTCCTCCAGCAGAGGGCTGTGCGGTGCTCCTGGTGGTGGTGGACACTCCCTTAAAGATGATGGGAGTAGGCAATAGGTTAGGAATTAAATTTTTGGTTAGCAAATTTCAATTATGTCTGCCCCTCCATTACCAAAGGACATTGAAGAGTGTCAGACACCTTAGGAAGCCTGGCGTCATCCGTCATGAGGGAGCCTCTGGGTGTCCCGTGCCATGCTGCATCATTCAAGTAGCACAGAACTCCCATACGCGGGCCTGTGGTGAGCACCTCCTGTGTGTCCGTGGGCACTGCCTCATGTAACCCACAGTAATTTTATAGAGTAGCAGACTGGGGAAGGAAATTGAGGCACAGAGGAGTTAATTAACTTGACCGTGAAAGTACCTTGTTACTGGCCCAGTGGGAATTCAAACCTGGGCAGCCCAACTGCAGTGCCCACACACTGAGCCTTCCGGCGCTTCTCGCCCTTCCACTGAGTTCACTTAGTATTGGGACAAGTGACAAAAAAACACAAACGAGAAGTGTGTGCAAATGCCATTATTGTATTACGCAAACCAAATGTGGAGGGAACATAAGCATCTGGTCTGGGGCCACACAATCTCCACCACATCTTTGCCCATGTTACCTGGAATCCGTGGGCAATATATAATGAATGGGCATGGCTGTCTGCCAATAAAACTTTATTTACTAATACATATGGCAAGCTAGGTTTAGTCTGTGACCTACACTTTTTCCTAGCTTTGATTACAGCAAGATTATTCTTAACCTAGGGACTTCTCACAGGCTGATCCCTCTGCCTGTAAATTCCTCCCTGAGCTTTTCTCAAGGCATTTATGGTTTCTGAAATAACCTTGTTCAGTTATTGGTGTACTTGTCTTTCATCTTTCTCTTCATGCTCTCCATCTAGAATGTAAGCTCAAAAACTGCAAGGTTTATCTTTTTCTTTGTATCTCTCTAAATCTTTTTTCTCAGTGAACTGAAGCAGAAAGACACAGCAACCTTTGACTAGATCACAACAATAGCTGCAGCCACAAGTCTCTTTTCTTTTCAATCAAAAAAGGACGACATTTTATGCTCTGGGTACCTTATAAGTTTGTATGCTTTCTTTGAAAATTATGTACCCAACCACTGTCTTCATTTTTACTTTAGAGTTTGACTTGAAATAAAAACTGTTGCTCAATTATGGCAATTTTGTTGGCCCTTAAACTTCAGCAACAGTAGTTTTCTTGATTTTTCTATTTCTTTATATATTTTCCCTAGAATGGATTCCTATATTTATATATGTAATCTTTAGGAGTATAAATAATTTATTAATATTTAAGTTCTATTCCAATGTAAGTCATTTACCTAGAACTTTTTAGCTGCTGTCACTAGAAAATTATGTTTAATTAAAGATAAACAGATTAAATACTACCCATCTGATTCCCTTTTCAATAATCACATCCTGTTTCTAGTCCAAATTGAAGTTTCTACTGTAAATGACTTTGGGGAAAACACCTAAACAGAAATTTGCCATGTTTTGTTTCATAGGTGATATGAGCTAATAATAACTTCGTCATTAGTCCTGACCTGTTCTGCAGAGTAATGCCTATGAACTGTGCATCAGTACCAAGAAATGCAAATGTTGTATGCATCATCTATGATCCTCAGCTGTGCTAACTTAATTTATAAAATGTAATCATTAAGCCAATAATGAGGTTCTGAACATGATCATATCTTTGCAGTGAGTCATCTGCCAGCTGAAGAAAAATATGACTATTCTCAACATTTACAATCTCCCTAAGAAATCTTTCTTGTTTCTATGGTGACAGTGATGCTTTTTAGCTTAAAAAAAAAAGATTTTAAAAATCTACATTGTTACTACCGTAATTAATAGATGGCAAATGCATCAGATGTGATGAATTACAAAGGTTTCATGGGACTATAATTGTTTGGTTCTGTAGTACTACCAATCATCACCTAAAGAGACAGCAGCCAATAGTGGCCAACAGCAAGCCCCCAGGAGCTAGGTTGGAACCCTGCCCTTCACAGTTGGGACTTTGGGCAAGTTACATAACCTCAGTTTCCTCATTTGTACAATAAGGGTAATAATAGTACTACCAATACAACAACAATAAAATTAAATAATAATAATAATAATAATACCCCTCAGCTGTGTGCATCTAATGAGTTAACGTTTATGAAACATTTTAAACAGTGCCTGCACATAGAAAATATGATTTTAGAATTTGTTTAATAAAATAAACAACTACACAGTGAAAAACTTAATCATACTTTATTAGTATTTTTCAGGATTAGAACCTATAAGCACCTATTTTCAAGTCCATGAATAGTAGTAGCAACTCTTCAATCTGATGTTTCTAGAGATAAACTTTCAAATTATATGGACAAATTTGTAATTTAAGGGAGAAAGAATAGTGTATTTAGTGGAGCATCTCTTCACCTCTTAGCACTTGTAACCTTTAGAAATCTGTATATAATATGTGTATGTAACATTATAGATAATCTTCTCAACACTCAAATGTTAACATTCATGTATTATTAATTATAATGTTCAAAGTAAGTAAATTCTGATTTTTGATGTTAAATTAACTTACTTTCAATCCCAGTGCTGTCATTTACTAGCTATGTGTTCTTTGGCAAATTTCTTAAGCTATCTGAGCTCCTCCTTCTCATCTGAGAAATGCAAGGGGAAAATACACATGAAATAAGATCCTGCAAATAAATTACTTAACATAGTTAACTATTAATAATGAAACACTGTACTATCTTATGCATAATCAGTGAATGGTTAGCATCGAAATATTAAGTACCTTTTTTAAGGTCTCATTTCAAATTGGGCCAATTTCCATTTATGGTATCATATCTTTTTTTTTTTTTTTTTTTTTTTTTTTTTTTTTTTTTTTTTTTTTTTTTTTTTTTTTTTTTTTTTTTTTTTTTTTTTTTTTTTTTTTTATGGTATCATATCTTAAACTTGCTAACATGTTGATTTGAAACCATTCTCAAATTTATTTATGTTTTACCTTCTCACCTGTTATAAACATGTTAAGGGCAAGGACCAGACTCCCCATCTTTTTTTTTTTTTTTTAAGATTTTATTTTATTATTTTTAGAGAAAGAGGAAGAGAGAGAGGCAGAGAGGGAGTGAGACCTCAGTATATGGTTGCCTTTCACCTGCCTCCAGCTACAGACCTGGCTGGAGACCTGGCTTGCAACCTGGTTATGTGCTCTGGCTGGGAATCAAACCAGCAACCTTTGGATTTGCAGGCCGGCACCTTATCCACTGTGCCACCAGCCAGGGCTCCACCAGCCAGGGCTCCTCCAGCTTTTTAAATTAAGCCTTATGCACTATAGGTTCTTATTTCTTAATGCATATAAGAAGTGGTAATTATGAATTTCTTTTACCAAATAGAGGAGAAATGAGGTTCTAGATTGAGTCCCTGTTGAAGTGGAAAATCTAAGAGGAACTAAAGAGAAAATCACAAGGACACTTTCTGTAGCATAACATAGGACTCTGCTGAACTCAAAGGAAATGACTGAGGAAAGAAAAGAGAGCAATCTACTGAGAACATTATCTTGTGTGGTACCCACAATTGGGGACTTAAAATAGAATCTAGCAAAGCAAGAGGGAAATAACAATTCACATAGGTATAGTAATAGCTATACCAGGTAAGTATAGAGACAATTTTAAGAGGTGGCGATGGTGGTAGCATAGTGTGTGTGTGTGTGTGTGTGTGTGTGTGTGCATGCGTGCGTGCGTGAAGGGTAATTTAAAGTAAGAAAATGCCACAAGCTTTCTTGAGGAGATCATTGGAAACCTTTAAAGTGTGCTTTAAGCAGACCTATGGAGGCTTAGGAAGTCAATGCAGCTGGTATAGATCATTGGTTTAGGAAGAAAAAAAAAAAAAGATTGGATATGAGATGGTAGAGATAGAGGGTTCAGCGAAGATGTAGACAAACAGAAACAGTTTTAAATTTAAATGACAACTGAAAATAAATAACTGAAAAACTCTAATAAAACTGGTTTCCTTTCCAATGGCATTCTTATACCTGATTCAATTATCAGCATGAGAAAACTGAGAAGTATAAGTAAATCGGAGCCAATTATTTTCATTTTTCTAATATATACAGGTTATTTTGAAGATTGAGACATGGATCTGCATGTATTCAAAATATTTCCAAACCAGTTAAAGTAAAACACCAGTATTGAAAAGCTAATAACTAAAGTTTTAGATGGTTATCTGTATTACCTATATTGAGGGTCAGTCATACCACCCCCAAAAGGAAAGAAAATTAAAATGTAGGGTCTTATAAAAACTGAATCATCTGCTTTATATCTGAATAGGTTCCTCAAGATGAATGGACAGGGTATACCCCTCGAGGTAAAGATGATGAAATTCCATGCCGAAGAATGCGGAGTGGCAGCTACATCAAAGCCATGGGAGATGAAGACAGTGGTGACTCGGACACAAGCCCCAAGCCTTCTCCCAAAGTTGCTGCACGAAGAGAAAGCTATCTCAAGGCTACTCAGCCTTCTCTTACAGAACTCACCACACTCAAGTAAGTGGTTCAAACACTATACTTCTGTAGTCCAGTTCCTTGTGTTATTACCTAGAATCAGATTGTGTGATACCTGGAGCAATGTGATGCATTGACTGGTCTATTGATTCTGACAAGAGGTCTGACTGGTATGTCCCTGTGCTTTCAAAGATATGGGCAACCAGATATACTCTGTATAGATCACAAGATGAACCCCCAACCTCCAAGGACAGTTTGGAATAACTCAGAGTGGCTTCTGGAAGGAATTGAGACCTCTGGTCAATGAGAAGATCCATATATCCCAAATTTTGGTCTATGCAGGATCTCTTCCTTAAAAGACCCTTGAATATTTTCAGTAATTGATTGATATAATAGAGCAGATTATACTGGAGGAGCATATAGAATATGCCCATGCTTTAAATTTGGGTGATAGGTAAAGGTTCTTGACATATATTTTTAAATTTGGGCACTCAATATATATTATATTTTATAAGACCTTAAAATGGCTTTATTATTTTGAAAAATATGATGGTAAGTCATCCTTACCTCCATTTGTGCTATTTGTAAACATAGAACAACTTTACAAAATAAATTATGGGAATTGATTATTTTAAGAAAGGCCATATTTAATTCTTATTTTTATTTGTGGATAATATATATTCTGGATAATTCATGTTTTTTATTGCCTTTGATTACATATTTTGAGGAAATACATACTACTAGTCATGCAATTATGATATACTACAGAATAAGATATTAAAAGATATAATAAGTAAAACAGAAAAATTCCAAAGCCATCATAATAAGGAAAACAAACTAGATTATAACCTAAAACACTGAAAAGCAGCTGACTATTCTATGATGAAAATTTATGTGAAAAGCACATTATATTTTAAGGAAGTGGACAGGGAGAGTCCCCTCATCAATCTCTTTTCAAGGGATCATATGAAACCACTATAGATCATTTCAACAGAAAACTAATACCAATGACATTAGTAAACCAACCCAAGAAAGCAAGCTCTTCTTCCTTTCCTTTGGCTTCAGTTGCCCTCCTCATTGTCTTTTTTTCTGCATGTAATCACTTTCTAGGCCAGCTGTAACAAAGTATTATGACCTGGATGGCTTGAAACAATAGAAGTTTATTATCTTACATTTCAGAAAACAAGCAGTTTGAAGTCAAGATGTCAGCAGGGCCACACTCCTTCTAAAACCAGTAGTGGATAGTCCTTCCTTGCCTCTTCCTAGGTTCTGGTTGTGACCTGCTATTCATGGCATTCCTCTGCTAGTAGCTGCCTCTCTCATCATGTGGTTGTCTTCTTATGACATCAGTAACATCGAATTAGGACTCACCCTGATGACCTTATCTTAACTCGATTAAACCTGCAAAAGCCCTATTTCCAAGTAAGGTCACATTCACAGGTATTGAGACTCAGTACCTCGATATATCTACATGGGGAACACAATTCAACCCATAATACTGCCATGTGAGGTAAAATTGAGCATAGAAATGAAAAATAGAGTCCAGTATTCATTGTACTTTGGCACAACTCACAGAAGCTCAGAAAACTAAATACAGTCAGTGTGAAAAGAACTGGATAAAGGCTGTGCACCAAGGTAGTGTGACATGAGGGTTTCCAAGGACTCTTCAGCAAGTATTTTCTATGGACTTATAAATGTCTCCAGTAGAGATAATATATAGTCACAGCCGGGGCATTGACATCTTCAGAAGAATGCAAAAGAGTCCCTTGCTGGTAGCTCAGTGGATAAGGCGGTGGCCTGCAAACCCAAAGGTCGCAGGTTGGATTCCCCAGCCAGGGCACATAACCAGGTTGCAAACCAGGTCTCCAGTCAGGTCTGTGGCTGGAGGCAGGTGAAAAGCAACCATACATTGATGTCTGTCTCCTTTTCTGCCTCTTTCTCTTCCCCTCTTTCTAAAAATAATAAATAAAATATTAAAAAAAAAAAAAAGAATGCAAAAGAGGAAATGCTTTAGGCAAGAAAGTCACTTGGACCTTTAAGACCTCAGTTTCCTCAAATGTAAGCCAAGTAGTGAGACCATACAACCTCCTGAGTCCCTTCTACCTTCTTAGTGTTCCATTAGTTTACGTATGGGGATGCCTTTGTCACATCATTGAATGACATTGGGTCTTGGGTGATGAGACACAGTGATTGCTGCAGTTCACAGTGTTACCCAGGTATGGGGAGAACAGACAGGAGCAGAGCCATAAGGAATGTATGGAAGGTGCTTTGAGGAGGTGGAGGACTAGATTATATGCAGAAATCAAGTTCACAATTGTACCCTGGAGCTACATTCCTCAGAGCTTCAAGGCTGTGGGGAATCTACTCTGAAGTCATTGGAATTTGTTTCATTTTGCCTTCTACATAAAACTGTCTCTTAATGCCCTGGACCCTATTTTTACAACCATCTTATATTTCTTCTACTGCTCACAAGCTTTACGAGCAGAAAGAGGCCAACACACAGTTAGTAGTGGCATAGCTAATGGTAGAGAGAGACAGCCCTTCAGACAATGAAATTAGTCATTGACCAGAGTGTAAGAGTTTGCAACTTCTATTTCTTCCTCTAAACCTGTGGAAATTCAAAATGATAATCCTTTCACCAGGAGATACCTCCTAAATATAAAAAATTTTCTTGACTTATGATGGCATTTTACCAAACCACCTCGCTTGCCCCCATATTCTTTAGCAGCCACGACAACATCTGACCATTCTAATACGCCTTTCTTCTCTGTGCTACCATCCCATTCACCCAACTTATTTTTCATAGTGCTATTTGTCTCCATTCATCTCTTCCTTTCCTGCTTTAGGAGTTCCATCTCTCATTGCAGGCTACATATCAACCTTCCATCATACTCAAGTGCATATGATTATTAGTGATTCTAGTTTAATGGGATTTATGGAAGTACACAAGAAAAAAGGGGAATGCACTATTGCACTATGAAGGCAAAAATTCAGATATGGCATCATTAATAGCCAATGCTGTCTTTTATGCCTTGATGATATTTTGACTGGAGATAATTGCTTTTCTAGAAGTTTGAAGTATCTAGTTCCTTATGAGGGGGAAAAAAAAAAAAGATCCCCATATCCTGGAATTCTAGTTCCCCAAAAAAGAAATTATATTTCTGTTCCTACTGCTCTGACATTTAAGTCAAATTTTTTCCTCCTTCCTCCTCAGCAATTCACAGCTCTAGGGATGAATCATAGCCATGAACTAAGGTAACTAAAATTAGCCCAGTGAGATTGGGGCAGCATTTTGTTGGAGGTTTTCAATTCCCATCTTCTCTCAGAAATGTTGGAGAGAAGGCACTCCTACACTTCTTAGATCGTTTTTCTCTTTTCTTTTCCCTTTGCTATTTCCCAAAGGCATCTTGAAGGTCTGTTTATGAGTGTGGTTTTCAGCAGCTACTTAATGTTATTGTGTCTTTAAATAGATAAGGCCTAAAGTCAGTTGAACATTATCTAGAGTCAGAGGTCATCTTGAGACAGTGAACTCCATCCTTGGGCTATAAAACTCCTGTAGCTACTCTCTGAGGAACATTATTTCTTTCATTCCTTTCTTTTCTCTACAACTAGTAAGAAATCCCTTCACTTCACCACTATTCGCCTTTCTTCTTCTTTTGTTATTAGCTAAAAATAAAACTTGAAATGGCATATCACCAAAAAATATTATTATTTTCAAAAATAACTTCTGAGTGTTTAATAGCAAATTTTCAGGCAAGTAAAGGAGAGATTTGGAGGGCCTGAGTCTTTAAAGTATGCCATCACAGTTTGGCTCCGATAAAGAATTTAAGTCTTTTACTTGGATTGCTATAATATGCAGTTTATTCCAGAATTAAGACTATTGCCTGCTACCATGGTTAATTAAAACCACGTGCAAATCCCATTCCAGCTTTTTTCCTAATATACTGTGAAAATGAAGAACTTTTAAAAATAACATTTATGAGCTGTCATTTGAAAGATTCTAAACTTAAATTTGAATGTCCATTAATCCAAGGCAAATAACACTTTTAAATCTCTTGGATGCGAACCCAAAGGTCGCAGGTTCGATTCCCCAGCCAGGGCACATAACAAGGTTGCAAACCAGGTCTCCAGTTAGGTCTGTGGCTGGAGGCAGGTGAAACACAACCATACATTGATGTCTCTCTCCCTCTCTGCCTCTCTCCCTTCCCCTCTTTCTAAAAATAATGAAATAAAATCTTTTTAAAAAATGACATTTAAAAAAAAAACCTCTTGGATGATCCCTTCATTCAAGCATGAAGAAAAATTTTCTCCTGGAAGAAATAAGTCTTTAACATCCGAGACTTATAAATGTCTCTGAAATCGGTGAGAAGGCCTCAGGCTTCTGTGCATGTTTGGCTCTAGAGGGTACCCAATCAGAGTTCCTAACAATTTTGATACAGTGTCTTAACAAAAGGCTTCAGGAAGGATTTTCAATTCTAAATGCCTTGAAGGCAGATAGTTTTTCATTTTCAGGATGGTTAATTTCTTAATCTTATTATTTCCCTGATCCAAAAACTTTTTTAAAAAAATAATGTTTTCACCCATCTCCCTAGCTCCTCCCATCTGGCATCTGTCAAAATGTTCTCTGTGTCTATGAGTCTGTTTCTGTTCTGCATGTTCGTTTATTTTGATTTTTAGGTTCAATTATTGATAAATATGTATTTATTGCCATTTCATTCCTAATTTTGACATTTTTCTTCTTTGTCTGAATGGATTAAGAAATACAGGTTGGTGAATACAGAATGGTCATGGGGCTGCAAAGTGCAGCATAGGAAACATAGTCAATAATATTCTAATAACTATGAATGGTGTCAGATGGGTACAAGACTTACTGGGATAATCTCTTGGTAAATTATAGAATATCTATTCATTCTAACCAAGGATGTACCCCTGAAATTAATATATTGTATGTCAACTATAATTGAAAATTTTTTAAATGCATGAGCATTTTTTGTCCTGAGGATGTGAACCATATTTAAGAACTAAGCAATATGTATCAGCCCACCCTTCTCCTAAGTGTATGAAATGCCTCTGTTTCTCTTTGATTTTCATTTTCCCCAAATGTTTCACCATTCCCCTCTACACATCCCTCAGCATAAATGTAACACATAATAGCAAGCACTTCCTTACAATGGAAGGAAGAACAAAATAATACAATCCAACACTACAAAATCCTGAGTTTACATCCTTGAGATATAAACTCAAAATAGTTTCCTCTCCTTCCCTGTTCAAATACTCTCTTCTCTTATTGTCTATCCATTCAAGTCTCCCGTTTCCTTCCAAAATAAGAAATGAAACATATTTAAAACAGGGAAACTAATTCACTTGCTCATAGACAAATTATCTAAATGCCTTTCAACTTCCTGCTAGAAATAAACTTGGTTTAAAAACAAGACAAACACTGATATAAGAAATAGCCAATTATATTCATTCCCTAATTGCCATGCCTATTTTTTTAAAAGAATGGTCCCTCTTTAAGTATAAATACCCTCTCAAATAAGATGGGTGAATAGTGAGTAGTATAGTCTGTACCATATGCTGGTCTCTATTGCTGTTACCATTGCTCTAAAGGAAGGATTGAACTGTACCTACAATGATCATGACTTAAGAGAAAAAAAAAAAAAAAAAAACTGCTTCTGTGTTTTTAAGGGAAGTGAGAAAACCTGAAAGAAAATTCAGATGGTTTTAGAGAGAATGAAACATGAAAGAGAGATTTAAGTTCCTTTTTTCCATTTAATCACTGCAATTCTATATATGAATGCTATTCCCCCCACATTACAAGTAAGGAATCCATGTCTCAAGGAGATTAAATAACTTGTCCAAGGTTACATATCAACTAGAAAGACTTCTGTTTGCAAAGAGCCTTAAAATTCTTTACTTTGCTTATCTACTAGCTACCATTCCTTCAGTCTAATGTCTATGTGTAATCCCTGTTAAAATGCAGACAACCAGGCAAAAGAGAATGCCCTAATTACAATCAGAAAATGTATTCATGTGAAATAAATATGATATATTCTTTATATATATATATGTATGTATATATATATAAAGTACAGCAAGTCTTCAAATAATATTTCACTTAATGTCATTTTGTTATGTCATGAGATGTCATAGGAACTTAACTCCTGTTTACATCAAGTAGTCTACAGTAAAATTGATTTCATTTACATCACTTTGCTGAAAATTATAGAACCTACTAATGATATTAAGTGAGGACCTACTGTATATGAGGTCTGTCCCAAAAGTATTGTTAATGCAGACTGTTTTAATTATTGACATTGGCTCAATGCTTTCAGGACAGACCTTGCGTACTCTAAAACCTGAAAATACCAAGAGCAGGTACTGTAGAGAGGAAAGAAACTCCCAATTCAGAGAAGCTGGTGGTATTACAGTTGATCATTCTGTTCATAAACTTTTTCCACTCAGAAAAATACACTTCACCTGGCTTGGGGAGAGCTTCACTCTTTTTTTTTTTTTTTTTTCTTAATTACAGGTTACTATTTTGTCAGCATAGTTCAAGTTACTAGCTTTGCTTTCATTTGATATCACTAGAGGAATCTTCCTCGTGCACCCAGCTGGTAGCACACTGGCAGGAATGAGGAAAGCTACTTTAAAGGGAAGCCTAGGCAGACTTACTAGAAACTGTCTCTATTCCTTTTTGGAAGTAGACTGGGTATAAGTAGTAAACTATTGCACCTTTGCAGAAGATGTGTATAAAATAATAAAACCATTGGCATTCCTACATATAAAACAGGAGGAGATGAGATCAAAACTGCAGGCTTAGGAATTTGGGTTAGCTACCAGGAAGAACTTCTGGTCACAAAATTATAATAAATTAATTTGCAAAGTTTGAGAGAAACCTGTTCCAGGCATCTTTTAAAACAACCTGACCTATAATTTCTCTTAGAGCTTTGATAATTCTTCTCAAAGGCTTGGGTGTAAAATAAAACAATATCTCTATGAGATTTTTCCAGCCCATGGAATTTAAGACTTTAGTTTAAGATAAGCACTGTATTTAGTATGTATAGTATTCTGTATGTATTCTTAATATGTACATTCATCCTGTAATTGTATTCTAAGCATGCAGGAAGATGAGATTTCAAGGCACCCAATAATAATTCACTAATCCTGAAGTGATTCACTAATCCTTCAATCTTTCATCTCTGTCCACCAAATTACCAGTTTCCTAAATTCAGTTTTGAAACATTGCAGCTCACGTCTCACTTCTTCGAGCTTCAGGGCTTCATTCTGTCACTTGAATAATTGCAATGGACCAATTTGTCTTGCTGCCACCAAGTTGTTGCTACCCTTTGCAACAATTCCACTTATAAAATTTCTACCAGGTCAATGAGAAATCATCTCTTAATCCATTTTGTCTACACACATAACCCTGTACAGCATTCAGAGATTCACAAGAAGACTCCATTCTTTGAGACTTTCTTCTTTGCTGCCCCATTACAAGGATTCTATATATAAATCAAATGGAACTCCTAATTGTTCTTAGGACCTATTTTGCTGGCTTCAGGACTGTGCTAATCAGGGTAGGCTAGATGATGCTGGGAGTGAAAACAACCCCAAAATCAAAGAGGCTTCTAACAATAAATTTTTATGTCTTGCTTATGTCACATGTCCATCTTGGGTCATCAGTAGGGACATCTGTTTGCCCCAGTCACCTAGGACCAAGGTATGAATACACTACATCAAAAAGACCCCCAGATGGGGCAAATGTGGCAGGTTTGCAGGGTGTTAAAGCTTTCACTTGCACGTTTTATGGGCAAAAGCTAGTGGCATGGCAATGTCTATCTTGTGCTCAGGACAAATAAAACACTATTTGACAAGCAGCAATAATGGCTACAAAGTTTATCTCTTGGACACTAAATTTGGGGCTCACTCTCTTTCATACAAGCAAAATACATTCATGCACCACCATCACCACCATCAAAAGGAGAAAAACCAAGCACTCTGCCCTGGTCCTATCTTAGTCTCAGAGTTGATGGTCTGTCAGTGATGTGTGATAGTCTGTGCAGCAGGAAATGATACACTGTAATATCAACATCTGGTCAAGATGTGGCTCCTCTGCATCTGGAGACCTGTGACTCACAAAGACAAACTGTTTTCTTCCCACACAGCCAATATATAATGGTAAGGCAAGGACAAAATTAGACACAATAAACACTCCCACTCAAAATCAATGGGAGGCAGCAATAGTTACTGGTCCATAGCAATTTTGTAATCCACTGAGTAAGCTATTTAGGCTCTCTACCCTGGGGAGGAAATGTTTCTTGATGAGGCTATGATTCTCCTCCCTGGAAGCAACTCCTTTGTTCCTTCCTCTCAAATCCCCTTGCTCCCTGTCCTGGGAGAGTCTTCCATTCCTTTATCCTCCTTGGCCATTTCCAAAGCAAACATCAGGGAAAGTGTGCTCTTTGGATCCCAGAGACATTTTAGGACTACTCTTATTACCATGTCTTTTAATCTAAGCTTGTGGTCCTTTGGCAGTATGGCTGTCTGAAGACTGCTGTCAGCTTCTTATCTGTTGATTCCAGTGAATTCCATATAATAATCATCACAATCACAGAACCTTCTAGATGCAATGATCATTTTTTTCTAATTTGTTTACCTTCCCACCACTATGCCTCTCTATTTCTCAGCTATGCTCAGCTTTTCCATATATCAGCTACTTTCCTTTGAATCACTTTGTCTAAACAAAGGGATGTACTTAAATGTTTCTTCACTCTAAGTCATCTGACTTTATTTATAGGTTTGAACAATGGGGTGAAGTATCCATATCTTTGATTTGAACCTTGCCACAAGGGATGGTTTCCCCATTGTCTTCATCACTCAAATGCCTTACCTTTTACAAAGTGGGTTGAAATCCCAAAAATCAACAATTAGCCTCTCCTCATTCCCTTTCATTTCTACTTGCAATCTAACCAGTTCTTCCTGAGTTTTACGTCAAACTGAAAAACACCTTGTTGAATGCTACCAATAGCAACCAGCACATGCTATTAACATTGTGTTTTGCAACCACTTTCCCTCAGTGACATTTGTTACATCTACCTTCCAAGTTGTAAACAAGAGTGGTTCACATCTGCAGAACATGGAGCAGTATGTTCCCAGCTTCTGATAACACTCACCTTGCTTCCAGCTCCCATTTCCTGAAACCATCGCCACATATTTTAGGGTATTTTAGTGTTGTTGTTACATGACTCCACCATTTCTGGTACCAATTTATGTACTAGCTAGGATAACTTAATTGTTAATAAACAATCCTTAAATCTCAAACCTTTATTTACTGGTCACAGTATGTGTTCATCTTGAATTGGCAGGAAGCTCTGTGATTATTGATATGCAGAACAGGAAATAGGTGTTTCCATGGTTACTGAATCAGAGAAAGGGAATGTGGTGAACTGAGCCCTATTTCCTGAAAATAATACATGTTGATTTTGCTCACATTTCACTGCTAAAGCCATCTACATGACCACACTAATTTCAAAAAGACAGAAAAGTGCAATACTACCCTATGCCCAGCAAATGCAGCACTGGCTATATTTGGTGAAGAGCAGTCATGGTAGCTCTAGGCCCTTGTTTATGCAGTCCCCACTCTGTACCCCTGGAATACCATCCCCTGTTCACTTATTCATTCAACAAAGACTTACTGTAGCATGTTGTTCAAGAGCACAGACTCTGAAGTAAGGTAGCCTGGGTTCAAAGTCATAGCTCTGTCACTTCTAGATGTGTTATTGCAGAAAAGTTACTTAATCATTCAATGACTCAATTTCCTCATTATTTATACAGGGATGCTAATATTTCCTACTTCAAAAGCCATGGTGAAGATTCAATTAGATAACATGCAAAACACTTAGAACAGTGTCTAGCATGTGGTAAGCGCTCCATACATGTTAGCTCTTACTATTAAAACAATTTTTGGCCACCTATTCTGTGCTTAGCATTGGGTATATTAGTAGTCAATATTGCTAGCATAATAGAATTTGCAATGTAATGAGAGGGAAGAGTTGTTTTTTTTTTTTAAGTATTCTTTTCAGCCTTCCTCTCAAATGTAACCTCTCCTTGTTGGCTATTATTCCTTCCTTCTTAGCACTTTCAAAGCACTGTATTAAAACACTTCTCAGGACAATTATAAACTTCTCACACACTTTTCTATTCTTTCTGTCTTTCACGTCAAAGGGGAATCCTACTCTGTCCACAGTGATGTTTGTGAAGCATTTGGGGCAGCCCCGAGGAGGTCCTGAACCAATGCTAACTCACCATTACACAATTCCTATATGCCTACTTTGTCTTGAACAGTAGCTTCTCAGAGCAGCTTCAACCTGTAGGTGTTGAGATGCATTTTCATCCATCTGCCCAGCACCCGTTGGCTGTGTCTCTACTCGCTCAGACTCCTTACCTTCCCTTTGCTTCTGAATCTGAAAAACTCCCTGTTCCTTCTCAACCCTGCTTGGTGTTGCCAACCCACCTGGAGACTCAGAGCTCAGTCTGGCAGGTACACATTAGCATGTTAAAAATATCTGCGCAGCCATCCCTCATATTGTCATCCACTCTGAGTGTTAGCATATTTCCCTCAGTTCTTCTGGGAATTCCTGTGCTTCCTAAACCTGTGAGGAGGAGAGGAGTGCCTATAAGAAACCAGCATTCACTACTACTTTTAGAATAGGAGAAGCCTCCTCTTCAATTATCACATTAACCACTTACCACTTTCAAACTCATTTGTGAACCCAACCACATTAATCAATGAAGAACTATATGTGACCATTTATCCTGATAAATAGTAATATTTTAATTTTCTTCCAAGCCTATTTTTAAGGTAAATGATTGTTTATCATGTATTTTCAGTACATCACATTTGATCCACCCAATGGTCTCAGAAGGAATTTAGAAGTAACCAACACTTTACAGATAAGCCAAGAGTTTTGTGGGGTTATAAGCATTATGAGGTAGAGCCAGGCTCAGGGCTAAGTCTTAAGCTCCAGTTTTCTGCTTGCCACTCCAACTTTCTTCCCCCACTGCCTCATGGAACTCTGGGGATGTTTTCCTGAATAAGACTGTCTTCACCATCTGGACATTATTTCTGACTTCCAGCTTAGAAACTTTTTTTAGTTCTTTGGACCACTTCTTTTTCACATAATAAGCAGAGCTGAGAGCTCTAGGCATAGGTCCAGATTACCAGCTACTTATAAAATTGCCACCACTCAGTAATACCATCCCTGTGCCATATTTCCACAGAGATGGACACTCTGCAGTGGGTATAGGCACCTGAGAAGGTTGGGCTACCCTGAGAGCTCAACCTGGGGAGCCTGAAATTAGAAAACCAAGACAAATCCATTTTCTCTTATTGTTTACCTTATTTTCTTCTACTTGGTGAAGAAAAGTTGTGTTGGTACTTTTAGAGGGAAAGAATCCAGGGGTTCTCTCATAATCTCAGCAAGCCTGAGACTGTGCTCTTCTTCATTGAAAACTACTCAGCAGCATTGGCTGGATCCAGTCAGCCAATAAGAACCAACAACATGCATCTCTTCCCAGCTACACACTTGGTTTTGTCTCCTAGTAGCTGGATGTTGGCCATGATGAGAATATCTACACCAAAAAATCAACAAACCCTACAAGTCAAAGATTTTTTTCCTCTGAAAGAGACAGTGATTTAAACATTTATCTGTAGACCACTGAGAATTATCTTTATGTAGCCTTTCTTCAGATATAAGATGAAAGAAGAATTTCAGAAGCAAAACTAGTAGGACCCTTAGAGATGATGCCAACCCCGTGATAATTACAAATGAGAAGGTGGAGGCCTGAACAAGTGATAGGACCCAGGTCTTCTCACTGTCAACCAAGAATTCTTTCTGGAGAAATCAACATTTTTATGCTGCTACACTTCCTGAAGGAAACAAGAGAAATATAAAGCTTTGTCTCTATGGCACATACTTAATTAAGTGCCACCAGTAGTGATGAAAACAATTTTGTACAATTATTTGTAAGTTTCAAAATAATATATGAATGTTACCTTAGACTAAAAGTGCTATAATTGTTCAGAAAATTTAAAAGTTATTATGAAGTAAACTAACAAGGAATCACTTCCTAAAAGAGAAGGGAGACAGCCTGGAACTTGAATAATTACTCAAAAGCAAAAAAAAAAAAAAAAATAGAAAGAAAGAAAAGAAAAACCTAGGAAGGATGAATGTGTGTGAATATGAAGAAACCAAGCTGACTGATACATGAGAGGTATTTCATTAAAAATGGCAAATATTCTTGAAAAATAATGAATTTTATAATCAAGGGTCTTAAGTATCCAGTGAATTAGTTTTTTAATCCAGTTAATGATAGAGTATCACTGGTGACAGAGAAGATAGAGTGATGTTGTGTTGTTTTAGGAAAATGGGCTGTATAGTATAAAGTGAAAAGCCAATTACAGGTGAGCTTTTCTCCCATTTAAATGAAAGTATATTCTATGTTATTTACATGGATATTTATGGCTGAATGGGTGTTTTCTCACATCTCAGTGATCATGTTCTCTGTGAAAAGGCTTTATGGGTGATTTTTGCTTTCTTTTTTATTTTTGTGCTTCAGTGTGTGTGTGTGTGTGTGTGTGTGTGTGTGTGTGTGTGTTTAATTGAATTTATTATGATGACATTGTTTTGCAAAACCATACAGGTTTCAAATGTACAATTCAGTAAAATATCATCTGCACACTGCTTCATGTACCCATCACCTAAATTAAAGTCTCTTTTCATCCTCATTTTACCCTTTTTGCCTAATTCCACCTACCCACACCCCCTTTTGCTTTGACTATCACCGCACTGTGTCTATGTGTTATGTGTATATGTGTGTGTATATATATAATTTTGGCTAACCCCTTCACTTTGTTTTATCCACTCCCCACTTCTATTCTATGTATCAATGCCCCTGTCTCTATTTTGTTCATTAGTTTATTTTTTTTTAAGTTTTTTTTTTTAGTTTATTTATTTTTAAAAGATTTTATTTATTATTTTCAGAGAGAAGGGGAAGGGAGAGAGGCAGAGAGGCAGAGAGGGAGAGAGACATCAACATATGGTTGCCTTTCACCTGCCTCCAGCCATGGACCTGGCTGGAGACCTGGCTTGCAACCTGGTTATGTTGCCCTGGCTGGGAATCGAACCAGCAATCTTTGGGTTTGCAGGTCGGCACCTTATCCACTGTGCCACCAGTCAGGGCAAGTCTTTATACATTTTGAATTTATTATTCTGCGTGGTGTAAATAGGTGGTCTAATTTCTTTTTCTATTTTCTTTCTTTCTTTCTTTCTTTCTTTTTTTTTTTTGCATGTACCTGTCCAGCTTTTCCCAACATTTCTTGAAAAGACTGTTATTACTCCATCATATGCTCTTGCCTCCTTTATCCAATATTAATTGACCATAAATATGTAGGTTTATTTCTGGGCTCTCTGTTCTGTTCCATTGATCTATATGCCTATTCTTATGCCAGTACCATGCTGATTTGATTACAGTGGCCTTGTAGTATAGTTTGATGTCAAGTATTGTGATACTTTAACTTTGTTCTTCTTTTTCACAATTACTGTGACTATACTGGGGTGTTTCATTGTTGTTGTTGTTCTATAAATATTTTTAATATTTATAGAATATTTTAATATATATAATTTATATATATACAAATTTATATATATATATATAATTTATAAAATATTTTTATTATAGAATATTTGTTTTAGATCTGTAAAATATATCATTGGTATTTTAACAGGAACTGTGTTAAATCTATAGATTGTTTTGGGTAGTACAGACATTTTAATTATGTTCATTCTTTCAATCCATGGACACAGTTTATGCTTCTACTTATTTGTATCTTTCTTAATTTCTTTTTTCAATGTCTTATAATTTCCCAAGTATAGGTCTTTTATATCCTTGGCTAAGTTTATTCCTAGGTACCTCATCTTTTTGTTGCTGCAATAGTAAATAAGAATGTTTTTTAATTTCTCTTTCTGATTTTTCATTAGTGCTGTATAAAATGTTACCAATTTATGAATATTAATTTTGTATCTTGCTGCTTTGCTGATTTCATTTATTAGATTTGGTAGGATTTTTTGGTAAAGCCTTTAGAGTTTTCTTTGTACAATATTGTGGCAGCTGCAAAAAATGACACCTGTACTTTCTCCTTTTTTATTTGGGTGTCTTTTATATTTTTTATCTTCTTGTCTGATCACTGTGGCTAGGACTTCTAGTAAGTACTATGTTGAAGAAGAGTGGTGAAAGCAGACATCCCTATCTTGTTCCTGATCATAAGGGAAACACTTTTACTTATTTCCCATTGAGCATGAGGCTGGCAGTGGATTTGTCATATATGTCCCTGATGATGTTGAGGTAATCCCTCTATTACTGCTTTGCTGAGAGTTTTTATCATAAATGGGTACTGGATTTTATCAAATGCTTTTTCTGCATCTATTGGTGATTTCAGTGGGAGGTGGTATAGGGAGATAAATGGTAATGGAAAAAATACAATAAAAATAAATTTTTAAAATGCTTTTGGTGCATCTATTGATATGATCATGGAATTTTTATCCTTCATTTGGTTTATGTGATATATCATGTTTATTGAATTGCAAATATTGTACAAATCTTGCGTCCCTGGAATAAATCCTACTTGATCATGGTATATGATCCTTTTATTCCCCAATGTGATTGTTTTTATTGTATTTTTTCCCATCACCATTTATTCTCTTTATACTCCCATTCCCTCTGCAATCACCACATTGTTGTCCATGTCCATGAGTCCTTTTCCATTTTTGCTCGATCCAACCACCCCATAACCCCCACCCCTCAAGAGCTGTCAGCCTCCTCCCTATGAGTCTCAATTTTACTTGTTAGTTTTGTTTGTTCACTACATTCAACATATAAGTAAAATTGTATGGCGTTTGTCTTTCTCTGACTGACTTATTTCACCTAACATAATGTTCTTCTGATCCATCCATATTGTCAAGAAAGGTAAAATTTTCTTCTGTTTTACAGCCAAGTAGCATTTATTCCATTGTGTAAATACCCCATAGTCTTTTTATCCACTCATCTACTGATGAACATCCACCTTGGTGGTTGTAAATAATGCTACAATGAACAGAGGGATGCTTATGTTCTTTTGAACAAGGGTTTTTGGGTTTCTTTGGATAAATTCCCAGATGTGGAATTGCTAAGACATAAAGCAGTTCCATTTTTAATTTTTTGAGGTATCTTCATACCACTTTTCACAATGGCTGCACTAATCTGCATTCCCATGAACAGTGCAGAAGTGTTCCCCTTTCTCCACATCCTCTCCAGCACTTATTGTTTGATGATTAATTGATGATGGCCATTCTGTGAGATGACAATTGATATTTCATTGTTATTTTAATTTGCATTTCTTTGATGATTAGAGATTTTGAACATCTTTTCCTATGTCTATCGGCCGTCTGTATGTCCTCTTTGGAGAAACATCTATTCAGGCCCTTTGCCCATTTTTTAATTGGGTTGCTTATTTGTTGGGTGTTGAGTTTTGTAAATTCTTTATAAATTTTGGATATTAACCTCTTATCAGATGTATCAGAGAATATGTTCTTCCACTCCATGGGTTGGCTTTTTATTTTATTGATGGTTTCCTTTGCTCTGCAAAAACTTTTTAGGTTGATGTAGCCCAACCTTTTTTCTTTTATCTCCCTTGCCTGAGGAGATATATGAGAAAAAATATTGCTAAAAGTAATGTCTGATATTATACTGCCTGTGTTTTCTAATAATATTTTTATAGTTTGGGGTCTAATAGTTGTCTTTAATTCATTTTGAATTTATTCTTGTGTGTGGTGTAAGATGGTAGTCTAGTTTCATTTTTCTGCATGTATCTGTCCAATTTTCCCAACACCATTTATCAATTCAACCATCTTTAGGCCATTGTATGTATTTGCTTCCTCCGTCAAATATTAATTGACAATAAAGGTATGTGTTTATCTCAGGGCACTCTATTCTGTTCCATTGACCTCTGTGTCTGATTTTATGCAAGTACCATGTCGTTTTGATTACTATGGCCTTATAGTACAGGTAGTATGATTCCTCCAACTTTGTTCTTATTTCTTAAGATCACTGCTGCTATTTAGGGCCTTTGGTGGTCCCATATGAATTTTTAAAATAACTGTCCTAGTTCTGTGAAGTACATAATTAGAATCTTGATAAGAATTATGGTGAATATGTGGATTGTTTTGAATTGTACAGATATCTTAATGATGTTAATTTTTCCTATCTATAACAAGGTATGTGTTTCCACTTATTTGTATCTTCTTAAATTTCTTTCTTAAATGTCTTATAATTTTCAAATACAAATTAGATTTATTCCTAGGTATTTTATTCTATTGGAAGCAATTGCGAATATGATCGTTTTCTTAATTTCCATTTCTGATAGTTTAATATTGGCATGTAAAAATGAAACTGACTTCTGGATATTAATTGTATATCTTGCTACTTTGTTGAATTCATTTATCAGTTCTAGTGGTTTCTCGGTGGTTCTTTAGGGTTCTATATGTACAGTATCATGTCATCTGCATATAAACACTATTTTATTTCTTCCTTTCCAATTTTTATTCTTCTTGTCCAGCTTCTATGGCTAGGACTTGCAATTATATTGAATAAGATAATTGGCATTCCTATCTTGTTCCTAGTCTCAAGAGGAACACTGGTAGTTTTTGCATGTGAGTATGATGCTGGCAGCAGGTTTGTCGCATATGATCTTTATTATATTTAAGTATGTTCCCTACTTATGTTCCCTACTTTATTATATTTAAGTATGTTTGCTAATAGATTTTACCATAAATGAGTGCTGGGTTTTCTCAAAAGCTTTTTCTGCATCTATTGATATGATCTTGTTATTTTTATCCTTAATTTTTATATAGTGTATCACATTTATTGATTTGCAAATGTACCAACTTCTCATTCTTGGAATAAATCCCACTTGATTAAGGTGTATGATCTTTTTTATATATTGCTGTATTCAGTATTATAATGTTTTGTTGAGCATTTTGGCATCTATGTTCATCAGGGATATTGGCCTATAACTTCCTTTTTTTTATAGTATCTTTATCTGGTTTTGGAATTAGTATAATGCTGGCCTCATAAAATAAGCTTGGAAGTCTTCCCTCCTCTTGAATTTTTTGGGATAGTTTGAAGATGAAAAGTGTTAATTCTATTTTGAATGCTCACCTGTGAAGCCATTTCGATCCAGGTATTTTATTTGCTGGGAGGTTTTGGGTTTTTTGTGTTTGGGGGGGGGAGTTTTTTGCTTCAATTTTATTAGTTCTAATTGGTGTATACAGGCTTTGTGATTCATCCTGATTCAGTTGCAGAAGATTGTATATTTTTAAGAGTTTATCAATTTCACCCAGGTTATCCAATTCGTTGGCCTATAGTTGTTCATGATATATTTTCTTACAATCCTTTGTATTTCTGTGGTGTCAGTTGTTACTTCTCCTTTTTAACTTCTGATTTTATATTTTTGGGTCCTCTCTCTTTTCCCTTCATGAATTTGGTTAAAGGCTCATGAATCTTGTTAAGCTTTTAAAAACTAACTTTTTGTGTCTCTCCCTCTCTGCCTCTCTCCCTTCCCCTCTCTCTGAAAAATAATAAGTAAAATCTTTTTTAAAAAACTAACTTGGTTTCATTGATTTTTTTGTATTTATTTTTACTCCTTATGCTATTTATTTCCACTCTGATCTTTATTATTTCCTTTCTTCTACTTACTCAGGGCTTTGTGTATTTTCTTTTAGATAAAAGGTGAGATTGTTTATTTGAGATTTTCTTCACTTCTTGAGGTAGGCTGATAATGCTATGAACTTGCCTCTCAAGACTGTTTTCACTATGCCCCATAAAGTTTGGGTGTTATGTGTTCATTTTCATTTGTTTACAGATAATTTTGGGTATAGTTTATTAATTATACTGTTACAGTTATCCTAATTTTCCCCCTTACCCCCTCTCCACCTAGTACCCTCTTCCCTCCAGCAATCACCCCCCAAGGCCATGTCCATGGATCATGCATATAAGTTCTTTGGCTTTTCCATTTTCCTTACTATTCTTCACATTCCCATGAATACTTTGTACCTACCAATTATGTTTCTTAATCCCTGTACATTTTCCCCCATTCTTCCCCTTTCTCCTCCCTGATGATAACCCTCCATATGATCTCTATATCCATAATTCTAATCCTGTTCTAGTTGTTTGCTTAGTTTTGTTTTTATTTTTTATATTCAGTTATTGATAGTTATGTTTGTTGTCATTTTAATATTCATAGTTTTGATCTTCTTTTTCTTAAGTAAGTCCCTTATCATTTCATATAATAAGGGTTTGGTGATAATGAACTCCTTTTGCTTTTCCTTATCTGGAAAGCACTTTATCTGACCTTCCATTCTAAATTATAGCTTTGCTGGATAGAGTAATCTAGGTTGTAGGTCTTTGCTTTTTATCACTTTGGCTACTTCTTGCCAGTCCCTTCTAGCCTGCAAAGTTTCTTTTGAGAAATCAACTGATGCTCTTATGGAAACTCCTTTGTAGGTAACTTGGTTTTTCTCTTGCTGCTTAAAATGCTCTCTTGATCTTTAGCATTTTAATTATGCTAAATACCTTTAATAACTTTGAATTTCTAATTATGGTATATCTTGACACGGTCCTCTTAGGGTCCAACTTGTTTGTGACTCTCTCTGCTTCCTGGACTTGTATGTCTATTTCCTTCACCAAATTAGGGATGTTTTCTTCCATTATTTTTTCAAATATGTTTTCCATTTCTTGCCCATCCTCTTCTCCTTCTGGCATCCCTATGACTCAGATGCTGGCACTTTTGTAGATGTCCCAGAGTATTCTTAAACCCTCCTCAATTTTTTTTTAATTCTTGTTTCTTCATTTGTTCTGGTTGAATAGTTGATTTGAATCCTGGCTTCCATCCCATCACTGTTGGTTCCATGTATATTTTTTCTTTATTTAAAGTTATATAACCTTCACTTCTTCATTTTGTGGCTGTACTCAATCATTTTTTCAGCGTCCTTATTACCAGTGTTTTGAACACTGCATCTGATAAGCTTGGTTATCTCCTTTTCACTTAGTTCTCTTTCTGGAGGTTTTGTGGGGGTTTTTTGTTTGTTTGTTTGTTTGTTTGTTTGTTTAAGATTCCATTATTTTTAGAGAGAGGGGAAGAGAGAGAGAGGCAGACATCAATGTATGGTTGCCTTTTTCACCTGCCTCCTGCTATGGACCTAGCCAGAGACCTGGCTTGCAATCTCCTTATGTGCCCTGACTAGGGAATTGAACCAGCAACCTTTGGGTTTGCAGGCCAGCGCTCTATCCACCGTGCCACCATTCAGGGCTTTCTTTCTGGAGTTTTGATCTGTTCTTTCATATGGACCATACTTCTTTGTCTCCTCAACTTGACTCCATATCTTGGTAGAGCTGTTGCACATGTTACTTTGTAGGTAGCAGAGCATTAGGTATTTGTCAGTGTAGTGTGACCCTTTTCACCACTTTGTGGTGTTGTTTGTGGGGGAGGATCACAGAGGGAACAAAGCTGCTAACTAGACACTCTACCCTTTTCCTGCCACTTCACCCACTTTCCATAGGTGGTGGCATCCCTCTAGCTGTTGCTCTGACAATGACTCCTAGAGTGGGTAGGTTTGCATATGTTCTAGGACCATGGGGACCCTCTGATCCGACTTTCTTGAGAGATGGGCAGTTTCCTCTATCACCCCTACCCCCATGGTTTCCACAGCTAGAAGCTATGAGGCTTTATTTTCCTAGCACTGAAACCCTGAGCTGCGTGGTCTGACCTGAAGCTGTGTTCATTTCCCAGATGTCCCTCCCAGTATTTATCTGCCACATGTGGATGCGGAAATGCTAGTTCCGCCAACCACAGCTGCAGCTGCTGCCTTGCCACTGCCTCACCTCCACCGCACCACATCCCCTCCAGCCTGGCTCCCAGGCTCCACCCCTCCGACCCGTCTGGATGAGTATTTCTTTGTGTGTGTGTGTGTGTGTGAGAGAGAGAGAGAGAGAGAGAGAGAGAGAGAGAGAGAGAGGGAGAGAAGGAAAGGCATTTCATTTATTTGAAGGTTTGGATGAGTATTTCTTTGAATCTTGGATTGTTGGACTTATATACAATTTTATTTTTTAGCAGTTCTGGTTGTTTTTTGTTTTCCTTCTCATGGCTGTGCTCAGAGGCAAAGTGTGTCTACCTGTGTCTCCTCTTGGCCAGAGACTCAAATTGCTCTGTTTCCAGATATATATTTTTTTTTCTTGATCTCATTGTCAAACCATTCATTGTATAATAACATGCTATTTAACTTCCATGTCTTTGAATATTTTCAGTGTTTTATTGTAATTGATTTCTAGTTTCATACCAGTGTGGTCACAGAAGATGCTTGATGATTTCAGTCTTCTTGGATTTATTAAGACTTATTTTGTGTCCTAACATCTGGTCAACCTGAGAACATTTCAGATGCACTTGAGAAGAATATATATTCTTCTGCTTTGTGGTGAAATGCTCTGTAAATATCAATTAAATCCATCTGATTCATGTATCATTTAAGGTTGCTGTTGTCTTGCTGATTTTTCTTGTCTGGAAGATCTATCCATTGATGACAGTGGAGTGTTTAAATCCTACTATGATCATATTGCTGTCACTCTCTCCTTTAAAATCCCCCAGGATTTTCTTCATATATTTAGGTGCTCCTCTGTTGAGTGCATATATGTTTACAAGAGCTATCTCTTCTTATTGGATTAATCCCTTCAGTATTTTGCAGTGACTTTCTTAGTCTCTTGTTATGACCTTTGTTTTGAAGTCTGTTTTGTCAGGTATAATTATTGCTACCCCAGCTTTTTTTTTTTTTTTAATTTCCATTTGCATGGAAAATTTTTTCCATCTTTTCACTTACCATCCATGTGTGTCTTTTGTTCTGATGTAAGTCTCTTAAAGAGAGTGTGTGTGTATATATATATGTATGTTTTCTTATATATATCATGTTTTCTTATTTATTCAGCTACCCTATGTCTTTTAATTGCAGCATTTAATTCATTTGCATTTAAGGTTATTATGGATAGGTATTACTTCCATTTTATCCTTTATACCTGTGTTCCTCTCTCTCTGTTTCTAGCATTTTTTTTTTTTTTGCCTTGTTAGAGTTACTTAATTTTAACAAAAAAAAAAAAATCTTTAAGCATAATAATGACTGACACCTAGAAGCACTTACAATATGCCAGTATGTAGTATAATTCTAATGGCACCTGTAAGATATAAATTAATGTCCTGATTTATACAATGAGAAAATTAGGACACAGGAAGCTAATGGACTTGGCAAAGGTCACAAAGCTAGCAGTGTCACAGCTAGTATTTGAATCCAGAACTCATACCATTAACTGCTATATTCTACTGCCTCCGGTTATGATAGAGACAAATTGGAGAGAGTTTGAATCAAGTAAATGACTCACTACAAAGGAAGTTGCAATGACCCAAGCATGAAATAGTAGAAGTGTAGATTAAGGTAATATCAGAAAGGGCTGGTGTGCAATTACAGGGATAAAGATATTAAGAATCAAAAGCCAACCATGAATAAATGGGTTATACATTTTGTTTTCTCATTTGTTGTGATATTCTACACCACAATAAACACCATTCCTACACAGGTCTCCTTATTATTATGAAAATAATACTCAAATTTCAGCAGCACCAATGAGCATTTAAATAATGTATAAATGTCCTTCCCACCCCAATCCCTTTTACCCCATCCTTAGAGGTGAAAAGTTTAACCATTCCTATGTATCTTTTCAGAAATGCTCTATGCACACATTATATGCATATGTTGTATATATATGTATCTATGTTTTCTTTATACATTCTTTCCTATATTTGCTCTTTTCACTTACAATAATATCTTAAAACCTTGTTTTCTATAAGTGCATGCATATTAACTTTTTAAAAAATTATCTTTAACCATTGCAAAGCATTTCATTGTGTGCCTATACAATAAGTTGTGTAAGCACTTCTCTCTTTGAATGGGGAATATTCTTCATGAAAAGCTTTGAAGACAAAAAGGCTTAGTGTATAAGGAAACAGATATTAACAATATATCAAAATTGTCATTGGATTATAAATCTTGTGTAATAGTGCAGAAATGAGCTAAGAATTTTTAAGTAATTTCAATAAATGTAAAGAAAGGCTTAGGATCTCAAAGTACCTATCACTTGAAGAAAATAAAAATGAAACAAAAAGCATGATATAAAGTGAAATATGTTCCCAGTCAATAAAATCAAAATGTATAACCATAAAGCCTGACATTTTAATTCCTTCCAGTTATGATTGGGTTCTAAGGCTCCATCACTCAAGGGTTGAATATAAACAATCTACCATTGGGAAAATAATCTAGGGCCATTTTTTAAATAAGTAGATTTTTTGTTTGTTTTTTAATTGACAGTCATGGTGATATTAGATCACAACTAGAAATTTCCACCTTGTTTTCATTTTTGAATTTGCCTGAGTTGTTTATAAGGCAGATTATGATCATCCTTTCTAATCCTCTTTCACTGGCTTGGGAAAAACACATACACACACACACACAATTATCTTAGGCAGAAGAAATTTCTAGTGTTTGCAGGAAAAAGAAGAGACCCTTGGGGAGAAAATAATTTAGCTTTTATTGTTTTGTTCTGTTTTCCCAAAATAAAGTAAATCCATTCAATGTCTTTACTACTGAAGACCCTGAACCTTCCCTGAGTTTATTTAAGTAGTTGCCCATAGCAACCACCCACATTTTAAGGAGCTGAGCTGAGTGTTGTGGAAAACAGCTTGGTGAGTCTCTGACTTCCATGATCCTTTCCTGTGCCCTGGAAATAACTACATGATTATTTAACTATATTGATAATATTTTGTGCTCTTTTATTTTTCAACAAAACTCTGCTTTTCAAATAACATGATGAAATACTGCAATAAATAATTATTGTCATTTGAATCTGCTGGCCACCCTAAATACTGTGAGGGATGGAACAATTCAAGAGCCAGAGCAGTGCTATGAAAAATCCCAACAGAAAGGCACAGCCCAGTGGCCATCCCCTCCACCTCCTTCCCTCTCCCATCACCACAATGCCCACCTCTCCAAGGCTCCCCAGTGGTGATCACATCACAATCCTATGGACGTAGAGGCAGCCTGAAATAGCCAGAAAAGGCAAACCTGAGTGCAGATCTGCTTTTTACCACTTTGAAACCTTAGACAAGTTACTCAGTTTCTCTGAATGTGGGTTGGGTTTTTTTTTCAGGGTTTTTTTTTTTTTTTTTTTTTTTTTTTCATTTTTAAAGTGATTCTACCCTGACTGGTGGCACAGTGGATAAGGCCCCAGCCTGCAAAGCTAAAGGTCACTGGTTCAATTCCCAGCCAGGGTACATAACTGGTTACAAGCCAGGTCTCCAGCCAGGTTCATAGCTGGAGGCAGGTAAAAGGGAGCCATACATTGATGTTTCTCTCCCTTTCTGCCTCTCTCCCCTCCCCTCTCTCTAAAAATAATAAATAAAATCTTTTTTTTAAATGTTTAAAAAGTGGTTCTAATTATCTACAATTAAATAAATATTGTGAAAATTAAATGAGCTAACATATGTTAAGCACCTATTCCAATGTATTTAATGTCTCCAATGCACAAGATACAAATTTTACGTTAAAATAAGCAAGCAAACAAATCTAGAGGATAAAAGTAAATTCAAAAACCATAAAAACAGATCCATTTGCAGAGAATGGATACTCAGCCACCCATGTTGTGCCAATTAGGGCACAATTGGCCTAATCCCTATAGGTTCATCCTTGGTCTCTGTCCCCAAAAGGAAGATACGCTCCTAGCTGAACAAAAGGATCCTTTGCTGGACGAGCCATCTGCTTCTACCAAGCCCTCCCCATTTGGACCCTCAGCCACATGGCTGAGGACCAATGTGGCCACCCTAGAAGCTCTGTCTCTGTCCTTTATCCATCCCTCAGATTTGTCTCCTCTATCAGAAAAACTCACTGCCAGGTTGCTGAGATTGATCTGTGTTTGGGTAAAACGAAGTACTTTACTTTTTGTTCTAAACAAGTATCTTTGCCTTATTTCCAAGAAATCAAAGTTTAGGAAGCAAGGGTTACAGTGAACCAGATCCTTTTGCTTAGTACCTCGTGATACACTGATTCCTTAACTCACTTGACCAACTTGAGTGAAACAAACCCCTCTACCAATTAAAAAAAAAAAAAATTTAAGAATATCCTGTTTCCACCCTTTAATGATAGGAGACTTTCTTCTCTTATTGTTCGTATTCTTCATCCTTTGATCTGTTCTTAGCATTTGTTTACTATCTCCAAGTACAACAGCAAGAAATGGTGGTGCTGCATCATAGGAAAAAGAAACTACTGGAAAATCATTTTGTAATTAGTAGAAATGGATTATGCTGATATTTTTACCAACAAAGCACCTGTTGCTGTAATTTGCTTGGACTACATGATAAAGACCCACCAGCTCTTATCTCCTACATGATTTCAGCTCCTAACCTAATGGATGAGCATTTGTGACTCACAGATCTTTACAAATACATGGATCAAGCTCATGTTACACATTTTTAGCTTCCTTGCAGGATCTCTTGGATGGGCTGTCACTCAGTGCTTGCTCCCTGTATTCCAGGCTCCTCAAGAAAACACACTAGTTGAATAAGCCCTTCCAGTTGTGTGATGCCACTATCAGAAACACTTCTCACATGCAGTTGTTGTAAGAGTATTTCATTTTGAAAAGTTTGTCATTTATATCTGATTTGATCATTACATGGACCCCTTCTATTTAGGAGAATCCATTGCACCAATTACAGGTCAGGAGCAAAATCGGGGCTTAGCTTATGTCTTTTACTCTGCATCCAGAATGTTCTCCAAAATACTAAATGCTGGTTATAAATGGGTAAAGGACACAATTATTAAGAAAAAAAGGGATTTATTTCCTCCATATCTTCTCTATGGAGAATTTATCAGGACCACATGTGCCTGGAGTATAAGTATTTTGCCTGTCTAAATCATATGTTAATTTTTCTCTCTCTATGTCTACATTAGAACTCAGGCAGATGCAAAGGGATGACATTAATAGTCAGGTATTGATCTTTACCTTCTTACTCATGTTAACCCTTTTAATCATCAGATGACTTCTCTTTATGACTGACCTAGTCCTAGCTCCATATAATCCACTTATTCATCCTTAGCATTGCCAGATGCATAAAGAGATCATACAATGAATGGATAATAACCTGTGTTGTGGAGTTTGACTAATTTGTGTTTTATTTGGCATGTAAGCCATGGCACCCTGGGAAAACAGGTGAGGATAATAGAGAAAATATTTTTCTAAATAAATATCTAGCTTAGCCATCAGGAAAAAAAAAAAACTTACCTTTTTCAGGGGATTTGGGAACTTATTCTTGGTTCCTCCTTACCTCTAACATCCCTGTTCCTTAAGATGCTTGAGAAGTGACTCTGGGATCCCCCCAATCCTGTCCAGTTACAGATGTCCACCGCATATTCGAGTCATGCCAATTTGGATATGAGTTAGGGCAACTCACCAATAAGTAAGTTTTCATTAGATCATTTTACAACCTTTAAAATATCCTTTCTTCTTTATGATATTGCACATGGGAGATATGAATGCATAAGTTTTCAAAATGGGAAACAAGGAGACAGCAGCTTTGCAGAAGTCAGTCATAGTGGGAGAGGAAACTAGTGACGTACTTTCTCTCCACCATATGCTATCAAATTAGCCAGATCCTGTGTGTGGAGAATTGGCAGATCTTCCTCTGCTGCTGGGTACCTTGGGTAGTGGCTCACAGTGAGGCAGCTACCCTTGGTAATTATGTGGAGTCCCTGCCAAATTTGCAATCTGCCCTGGAGAAGGCGACCAGCCAAGCAATGCCTTTGTGGCTATGTCTGATCCCATGTGGATGATTCATCCCCATTGTTCCATGTCAGCCTCACCACATAAAATCCCCAAGTGTGAAAAGCTCTCTACACATAGAGGAATCTTCTGCATTCAGCATAATTTAAGTGCCAAATAGGGAACATGCTGAGCTGGTTATTCATAGGCCCGTCCTCAGGCATTCCATTGCCATAGTCATGCTCAACAATGTGTTAGGAGCAAGATTTTTAATATGGGGCATTCTGAATTTAGAAAAAAGTAAGGCAGTACCTATGGCTGAAATGGCCTTCCAACATGTTTCACAATAATGCATGTTGCCAACTACATGAAGTCTCCTATTTATATATTATGTCCTAGCTGACAAGTTTCCTATATTTTTGCTGTCACCTTTTATGCTGTCATGTTAGAGGAGGATCAAAGGAAGAAGTACAGCCAGACAAGAGAGTGTGAGGGCAGGCAGTACTCATAGACCACCTGGGACCTAGCCAGGGATGGCTTAGCCTTCAAAGGAGAAAGGAAGAAATGTGTATAGTTAGAAATAAAGGGCTTAAATGCATGTGACATCCTCCTTTGTTACTTTTTCATCTATTCAACAAGTATTTAATACTTGCTGTTTATCAGACACTATGCCAGGCACTGAGGATACCACAGTGAACAAAACTGATAGTAACCCCTGGCCTCATGGAGCTTGAATTCTGGCTGAATAAACAATAATAGTAATAATAATAATAATAATAATAAGCAAGATAAGTATTGAGTAGGTCACAGGTGAATAAGTGCTGGAAAGGAAACATTTAGCAGTAGGAAACATCCTTCAAATAGAGTGACCCCTGGAAGACCACACCCAGAAGAGATTTGGTTAAAGACCTAAAGGATGTGAGCAAATGAGGTCTGCAGCTACTGAGGAGAGAGCATCCAGGCAGGGAGTGGTAAGTGCCAAGTCCCTGAGGACACACCTGGTGTGTTTGAGGCACAGCACAGAGCAAGGTTATCAAAAAGGGAGAACAGCAGAGGAAGCTCCCAGGAGGAATGGAGCCAACGAGCTGGAAGGCATGTGAGCCCTGTTGATTTCACTGAATGAGATGGAGAGATGTTAAAAGGCATTAGGTGAAGTGGCACTATAAGGGAATTACTCTGGCTGCTTTTTGAGAAGAAGCTAAAGGAGAGTGAAGAGAAGCTATGGCAGTATTCTAGTGGAGCTGCAATAAGGGCTGGGACTGGTGGCAGTACCAGGAGCAGTCACTCGGGTCAGCGGTCAGACCCTGCATCTGTTCTGGAGACAGAGCCTTTGGGGATATGAATAAATCAGATGTGGGCTTTGAAAGGGGTTTGGTCCAGAACTGGGGAGACTATGAGAGGAACAGTTTTGGGGGAGAAAGATCAGGAGGTGCTTTCTGAATATTTAAGTGTAAAAAAATCAGAAATACAAATAGCACTGGACATCCCTGTGTCCCTTTCCTTGACTTGGGCAGGGGGAGGGGATGAGTGTAACAATTGCCTCTTATCAAAAGATCTGAATGTCCAGGTTATCATTTCTTTTATAGCAAATAAATTTAAAAGATTTCTTTGATTAGGCCAAGGATTGACTAATAAGAATTAAGCGTGTATTTATTTATTTATTTATTTAGGTCCCATGGCCTTTTGAGGAGCTGATGAAAGCTGTAAACACTCTCCCCAAACAGTGCACATGTGCGCTTTCCAGCTCGCATGCTGTATCAGGAAATTCACTGATCCCCCACCTCCCACCATGCCCAAATCCATATGCGCTGTGTAGAGGGAGACATTCCTAATGTTAGCAAAAAAAAAAAATAGGGGCAGTGCCCAAGGAATGTTTTAATAGTTTCATCCATGCTTTTGTTTATTTCTCAAAATTGCCCTTGTACAGGAAAAATACAGCAACTTAAAAATATAAGCTCATAAATATTTGAGAGAAATTAAACATTGTAAATTTTTTTCACAAAATTGGCCTTCAGATAAAATCAAGCCTGTTTATCACTGCTTCTTTCTATCTTCCCAAGCTCAGTCACCTGCCCAAGGTTGAGCTCCTCTATGAGAAGGCAACTAACTCACCAATCCTGAAAGAACCTATTCTATCCAGGAAGCTAAAAATTAGAAATATTAAGCCAAGTCCTTTTCTCCTTGATCTAGGCCCTAAAACATACAGCCATGCAGAATAATGGCCAAAATATCCAAAAATCCACCCATTTTACCATAACCCACTTAGCCATACGTGTGAGACCAAGGACCAGAAGGTCTACAAATAGTAGAGTTGGCCCTGGCTGGTAGCACAGTGGTTAAGGTGCCGGCCTACGAACCCAAAGGTCGCAGGTTCGATTCCCCAGCCAGGGCACATTACCAGGTTGCAGACCAGGTCTCCAGTCAGGTGTGTGGCTGGAGGCAGGTGAAACGCAACCATACATTGATGTCTCTCTCCCTCTCTGCCTCTCTCCCTTCCCCTCTTTCTAAAAAATAATGAAATAAAATCTTAAAAAAATAAAAATAGTAGGATTGAATCTAGGTTGGCTAGCATATCCATGGGCCCTCAATCCTTCTACAAGGGCACCAGGCTGTCCAGATCACACTGTCAGTCTTCACCTAATTCCTCAGAAATGGAACCTGAGGAAGAGTTTCTACACTCTTCCTCAAAGGAGGAGGACTGACAGGAAGAGTGATGGGAGACTGGAAAGAAAGCAGGGCACCTACAAGGTGCGACAGCACCTGCTGTCCACAGCTGTGTAGGAAAATGAGACTGGCTACTTGGTTGCAGGGGACATCTCTGGCGAGGCCACATAGGAACCTCTGCATGACAGAACAGTTCATCAAAGACAGAAAAGACAGCAGTTTATCTGCTAGTTCCTTCCAGTTTCCTCTCATGGGTCAAAACTTGCCCTACAGGGTATTAACTGGGCCACACTTCCAAACTGAAATATACAACCCGCCCACCCCCTCCCCACCGCCTGCCACCAGTCACCAAGGAAAGAAGCTTCAGCCTCCACAAACCAAGTGACTTTAAGTGGGGGGCCGGGGGGCCGGCGGGAATGTGGGTTGTGAGGCTAAGGGCAACAAGCTTTAAAATGCTATTATTGTTATACTTACTAGGAAAATATATTTTATATACAATGTCTAGCTATGTGTAATACTGTATATTACATGATAATTACCATTAACACCTAAGTATTTTTATCTGAACAAAGTTCTCTCTCTCTCTCTCATACACACACACACACACACACACGCACACAAATATGCACCCACATACATCACCTTGCTTCAATAAATAGCATCATACAACACAAACTAAATTTTGACAGCTCTGGATTTAAACCAGCTTTGTGAATCCATAGCCCATTGTTCTTATGAGCCGCTTTGAGTTTTCTGACCCCATTGTAGTAACAAATGTGTACAAAAGTAATGAGAAAAATGCTGTTTTTTGCAGCTTTCCCATCTATAGTGCTTTCAGATGACTACTGTTATACCATATTGAGCTAATTTTGATTAGTAATTATCATCATGTCTTGCAATGTTGCTAGAAGGTAAGGTGCCTATCAAGTATGTAATTACAATGCCTGTACCTACTTTTCCGAGAGATATCATTTTTCATATCCTGATGAGCTGCCAAAGAGTCCCCAACTATTCTCCAAAAACATCATCATAGTTGACAGGTCTTTATTGCCTCAGCCCAAAAGCCATGCCCATGGCATACTGTTGAGGTGAACCTGCACTAATTGATTCTGTCATTTCTAAAAGGCAGAAACCACATCTGCAGGAGCCTGGTTGATTCTTTTGTTTTAATGAGGCAAAAATTGCCGCCATGTTTGTCTGTGCCTGTCTGCAAAGTGACAGTGATTTATCTCATGCTGAAAGCAAGTTCAGGGGCATCCTTGAGAAGCACATAAATCTACCAACCCCTTGTGACAGATACTGGAACCCTGCCAAATACTGTCACAATGAGTCCTTCAGAGGGAGCCTTCCCACTTCCCAATGCCAAAAACTTTAGGGTCCAATTTCCTAAGTGCCGTAAGTCCTTCCCTTCTCCCCAAATTCTGTCGGATTTAACAGAAACCAAGCAAATACTCTCCTTCAGTTAAATATAGTGTGTTTCCTGCTTTTCTTCAATAAACTTGATAGCGAATGTCAAAATCTTATCCAACTTCCTCACTACAACAAACCTGTCCCTACAAAGAAGTAGCATTGTTCGCCCAATCATCTGCTTGTTTTTACAACTAAACAAAGAGAATAAAGCTCATTTTAAGCTCTTTTGGGAGACTTAGAATTTAAATTTTTTCCACTGATTATGACTTTTAATCTGAGGCATTTCCCCAGACTAAAAAATCAGCCAAATGTAGTTGATAATTCAAAGCCAATAAGAATTTATCAACATTTGCCCACATTCAGAGTAAAAGAATTTCCTCTGATTCTGAAATAATTTATATACCAGACCTAGTGGTTTTAATACTTCCCCAAATGTACCTGCTGACAATTAAAAATACCATTGCTGGTTCCCTTAGTCTGGTACCTAAATTCTGTTATTTACTTTTTATTGTTTTTTTTAAGTCTTTCAAACCAATATTTTTAAGTGTACCACACTGAGTCAATTCTTTAGTATTTCTTATTAACTCTGATTTTTATCACTCTTAAGATCATGCACATCTTCCCAAGTGTTATAGCCAAGGGATACTTCAGAGTTCTCCTCTTTTTTGACACACCTGTAATATTTTACACTATTAACCACTATCTGCCTAAAATTTGTTGGCTCATGTGATACCCTCTTTCCCTGCTCTCCTAAATGTCAGATCATTCTCTCTCATTTTTTTGGAACCATCTTAACCTTAGCCTCTATGGAATGGAGAATAATGGCCCCCAGAGATTTCCATGCTCCAATCTCCAGAACCTGCAAATACTTTACATGGCAAAGGGGGCTTTGCAAATGTGATTGAGTTAACGGTCTTGAGTTAAACTGTAATCACAGATATAAAAGAAAGAAAGAA
Source organism: Noctilio leporinus (assembly GCA_004026585.1). Classification (NCBI taxonomy): domain Eukaryota; kingdom Metazoa; phylum Chordata; class Mammalia; order Chiroptera; family Noctilionidae; genus Noctilio; species Noctilio leporinus. The sequence goes on along the minus strand of PVIW01001630.1, from coordinate 231,737 downwards.
AGAGAGAGAGAAAGAAAGAGAGAAAGAAAGGGAGAAAGAAAGAAAGAAAGAAAGAAAGAAAGAAAGAAAGAAAGAAAGAAAGAAAGAAAGAAAAGGAGCAGGAGGGTCAGAGTCAGAAAAGGAAATGATAGAAGCAAAGGTCACTGTAAGAAAAATTGGGCAACCCTATATCCCTGTTTTTTAATGTGAAGGAAGGAATATAAGCTACTTCTAGAAGAAAAATCAAGGGAAGATGGGGAGTGGAATAAGATTATTTACATTTAATGCAATTATTGCTATAATTAGATATGTTTATAATGTTTTTATGATTTTCTGTCTCCATAATTTTTGTTCATATGTCCTCTTTCTTGCCTTCTTTTGAATTGTTTGAATATCGCTAGTATTCCATCTTAATTTGTCAATTGGCTCTGTGACTCATCAATTCACAAAGATGTTTTAATGGTGATTTTCAGGATTACAAAATACAAACCTAACTTTCCACATTCTATTTAGAGTTACTATCACTCCCCAAAATATAAGACCCTTTATTCTCTGCCTTTTATGTTATAATCATTATGTCTATTATATATTCATTTACTAAAACATCTCTTAAATGATGTTCCACATTTGCTTTCAACCACATAACACAGAGTGGGGCAAAAGTAGGAATAACTTGTTCATATGGAAAATAATACAAAAATTAATAAATAGTAATACAATAATAAACTCTGTTTTATGTACTTACAACTATAAACCTACTCCCCCCATCCTATATTTTAAAGAAGAGATAAAATGTAATCTCCTTAACCAGATATTTACCATTTCTGTTATTCTTCTGAATTCCTCATGTTCCAGTTTTTCCTCTGGTACCATTATCCTTTTATCCGAAAACCTTCTTGTAGCATTTTTTTTTTCTTAATGTGGATCTACTGGGGATGAATTCTCAATTTTTGGGTTTTTAAGCCACTAAGTTTGTATAAGTTTGTTACAGCATCAATAGGAAACAATACACCTCTCATTCATTACTCCTTACATTAGTGAGCGAATACTTATAGACAGACATGAATACAATATGCAAATACTGCATGGATTATTGAAACTGCATGGATTATTGAAACACATGACAGAGAAAACGGTCATTGTTTTCTCAGTCCATAAAGTGAAGTAGATTTATTTTTATTTTTCAATTTTTTAATAAATTATATTTTATTAGCTGATAAACATTTTAATGTAGCCTCTTCTGCCCAAGATCCAACTAGACCTAGACCACTCACATCAGTAAGATACAACCAATTCTCTTTAATAAAAATTGGATAATAAATGTCATCTAAAATGCATTTATAATCATATTTCTATGCCTAGGATGCTTTTTCCTCTGACTTTGGCTCTTTTTTTTTTTAATCCTCACCCAAAGACATGCTAATTGATTTTAGAGGGAGGGGAAGGAAGAGAATAAGAGAGAGAGAAACATCAATGTGAGATGGAAACATCAATTGGTTACCTCTTGTACATGCCCCAGCAGGGGACTGAACCTGTAACCTAGGCATGTGCCCTGACAGGGGATGGAACCCACAATGTTTCAGGTTATAGGATGATGCTCCAGCCAGCTGAGCCACACCAGCCAGGACCCACCTTGGCTCAGTTTTATTCCAGCACAAGCTCTTAGTTGGAGGAAAATTCATGTTTCCCAGGTCACTGCAGCCAGAAAATAAATATATTGTCAAAATACTTATTGCAAAAACAGTATTTTCTGACTCTGCCTCAGTTCTTTCTACTAAGAGAAAGACTTGGTTTTATTTTATGAATCTGGGGAAAGTGGTGGGGCAGGAGTGTGATCGTCAGATACAAGAAGGGGCAAGAAAGCGGTTCCAAGAATACTAGCGATATTCAAACCAGCAGGGATTGGGCAAAGGCTGTGGTAGATGATGAGGCCTAGGTCATGTGCAGTTGACAGGCTTCACTGAGAACTTTGAATGTTTTGAGCTCCTTTTTGCTTCCTTCATTTCATGTTTGGCAAGTAAGATTCCCAGAATGTCGTTTCCCTCAGCTCTGGCACACCACACTGGCTGCAGCGCTGGCGCTCCGCCCTGCACACTTCCCTTGTCAGCAGCAGCTCCCCAAGGGCGCCACAAAGAGCAGCATGTGGGTGGCGGAGCTGGGCAGGAGCGGGTGGTCATTAGTAACCACTGGACACATTACGCTGTGGGTGGGTGCTGTTGATTGGGAGAAAACATCGTCATATTTCAGATACTTGAATAAATAAGTAAAAATAACATCCCCTGGGTTTTTAAAAAATAAAATAAAGAGGGGAGATTCAAATACTTCCTGAGACTGGAACAGCTTGAGGTGAAGAAGAAGAAGGGGAAGAAGAAGGAGAAAGAAGAAAAAGAAGGAGGAAAAAAAGGAAAAAGAAAAATGAGAAAGACAGAGCTGGAGAAGAAAGAGAGAAAAGAAAATGGACAGCAAACTTTTCAAAGAAAATTAGGGAAGAGGATTGTGAGTAATTCCATGGACCCCAGCTTGTTGCTGCACAGAGGCCCAAAACCTGGGGGACGGGGAGCGAGGAGGAAGCTCTCAAGGAGGAAGTAGCTCATGTTAGACATCTCATTCGGTGCCTAATACCAGGGCCACCTCCAGGGATCCCACCGGCACCCAGAGATATCCTATGGTTTCAGAGGGCTAGTACTACTTACTCCCTTAACCTGCCCTCTTATACAGGTGTATGCAAACATACGAACACAATTTGTTTCTTCCCGTTCTAGACCTTTAAATGCCTCCTTTAGGGGATAAAAGGCTACATACTCAAAATTTTGAGATTAGGTTTTTTTGGACACTCAAGATTCACAAATAGAAAGAAAAAAGCCCACCAAGGCAGAGGCCAAGTGAGGAACAACCTTACCTCAGTGCTCAACCTATCAGTTTTACACGTGAGAAATAGAGGACTTCCACCTCCACCACCATCACCTCCCCTTCTGGAATCTGCCTTGGGATCCACAGGAAGAGAATAGCCTTGTATTTACAAGTTCAAGTTCAAAAGGATATTATTTAATATATACCAACTTAATACCAACTTAATAAGATAATATGTGCACACCATACAATTCACCCATTTACAGTGTGCAATACAGTGATTTTTTAATATTAATAGGCCCACCATTTTTCAACCGCCACCAGAATATTTTCATCACTCCCAAAACCCCATACCTGTTAGTACTCATGCCTCATTTCCCCTCAACCTCTCCTCCAGCGCTAGACAACCCCCAATCTACTTTCTGTCTCTCTGGATTTGACTATTCTGGATATGTCTTAAATATGAGCCTTTATGACTGGCTTCTTTCACATAGCAAGTTTTCAAGGTTAATCTATGTTGTCATATGTATTAGTACTTCATTTATCTTTATGTATACCATTGTATGAATATACTACATTTATCCATTCATTAGTTGATGGACACTTGGATTATTTCCCTGTTTTAACTATTATGAATAATGCTGCTATGAACATTGTATAAAAGTTTTTATGTAGGCATGTTTATTTCTCTTGTATGTGTACCTAAGAATGGCTGGGTCATATGGTAAGTTTATATTTAATCTTTCGAGGAACTGCCAGACTGCTTTATAAAATAGTTGCACCATTTTATATTCCCACTAGATGTGTATGAGGGCTCCAGTTTTTCTGCATCCTGCCCAACATTTGTATTTATCTGTTATTAATATTGCAATCTTTGTGGTATGAAGTGGCATTTCATGTGCTTTTGCTTTGCATTGCCCTGATAGCTAATAATTTTGGATGTCTTTTTATACCTTATATAACTTTGGAGAAATGTCTACTCAAAACCTTTACCCATTTTTAATTGGATTATTTGTTGTAGAAATTCTTTATATTTTCTAAAATATTCTAAATACAAGTTCCTTATCAGAGATATGATATGCAAAAATGATATCTCACTATGTGGGTTGTCTTTTAACATGCTTGATGGTGTCCTTAAAAGTCGCAAAAGTTTTTAATATGATGAAGTCCAATTTATCTGTTTTCTTTGCTGTCTTTAGAACTATAGCTTTGTTGTAAGTTTGAAAGGGATGTGTGAGACCTTCAACTGTGTCTTTTTCAGGATTGTTTTGGTTATTCTGGGTCCCTTAAACTTCTATGGGAATTTTAAACTAGCCTGACAATTTCTATAAAGAAACTAGTTTGGATTTTGATAAAGAACACATTAAATTTGTAGATCAATTTTGAAAGTATTGCCACTCGAATATGTCTCTCAATCCATAAACATAGGATAGATTTCCATTTATTTAGGTCTTCTTTATTTCAACAATTCCATAGTTTTATTGTTTTCAGAATATAAGTTGTGCATTTATTTTCTTAAATTTAGTTATAAGTATTTTATTCTTTTGAATGCTATTGTAAATAGAATTATTTTCTCTAATCTTTTTTCCAATTATAGTCAACTTAATCTTATTTTAACCCAACTTTTACTGCACTTACATTTAAATCTATATAAATAGATATACTTTATTCAAGGTGAATATAACTCTTTAATTAAATTTATTGAGGTAACATTAATGAAATCATGTAGGTTTCAAGTGTACATTTCTATGATACATGATTTGTATATTATATTGTGTGGCCACCACCCACAGTCAAATTGTTTTCCATCACCTTATACAAGGTGTGTCTCGAAAGTGTCAGCCATGCAAACCGTTTTAATTATATTGACATTGGCTCGATACTTTCAGGACAGGCCTTCATATGTGGTTCCCTTTTCTCTTTACTACCATCCCCCAAACCCCTTCCCTCTGGTAATCACCATTCTGTTGTCTGTGTCTGAGTTTCAGTTTTATACACACATGAGTGAAATCATATAGTCCTGAGCTTTTTAAAAAAATATATTTTATTGATTATGCTATTACAGTTGTCCCAATTTTTCCTCCTTTGCCCCACCCCACTCAGCACTTCACACCCCCTTAGGCAATCCCCACTCCACTGTTCACGTCCATGGATCATGTGTATAAGTTCTTTGGCTACTCTATTTCATATGCTGTACTTTACATCCCCATGGCTGTAACTACCTATTTGTACCTCTGGGGGAATGCATAAAGAGGTAAGGGGATTAAGAAGCTTTCTCTTTCTCTCTTCCTTCCTTTCTTTCTTTCTTTTTATTTTTAATTTGTCTGTTTTTGTACATAGCTTGAATTGGAATTGCTGGCTCAAAGGTTAACCTTCAATTTTAGATAATAATGCCAAAAATTCTTTTCCAAATTGGTTCACCCATTTAAGCCTTCAGTGATGGATTCACATCTTCCTCAACAAAATATTGACATTCTTTGTAATATTGCCCAGTCAGAAACATATAAACTGATAACATATTTTGTTTTGATTCATATTTTCCTAACCACCAATCAGGTAAATACCTCTTCATGTGTTAATTGGCTTGTGATTTCTTCTGTAAAATGCCTGCTTATCATTTGATCATTTTCACTTAGGCTGTGTTTTCCTTATTGTGTATTATTGATCCTAATAACTTTAGAGCGTGTCATAAATATCTTCTGCCATCCTGTAATTTTCACTTTCTTTAATGTAGCTTCCAGTGGCCAAACCTTCCTTTTAACATTGACAAATTTATTAATGCTTTATTTTAAGGTCAATGTGTTTTACATCTTGTTAAATGACAGCCCACCAAGGCCCAAAGATAATCATCTATATTTTCTACCATGAGTTTTGTTTGTTTGTTTGTTTTAACCTGGTTATGTGCCCTGGCTGGGAATCGAACCTATGACCTTTGGATTCGCAGGCCGGTGCCTTATCCACTGTTCCACCAGCCAGGGCCCAGGGGTTCCTCTTTTGAGGACCAGGGTGACTGTGGCTCCACTGGCTGTGTCTACCATGAGTTTTAAAGTTTTAATATTTGAGTCTTCAATTATCTGGACTATTGTAGATACCTAGCTTTTTTTTTAAAGTATAGTTTATTGATTATGCTGTTACAGTTGTCCCAATTTTTCCCCTTTACTCCCCTCTGCCCTGTAACCACCTTCCCTCCAGGAATTCCACCCCCTTAGTTTATGTCCATGGGTCCTGCATATAAGTTCTTTGGCTTCACTCATCCTATATTATTCTTTTTTTATTTAATTTTATTTTATTGTTGTCGTATCACATCCATCCCCTTTGTACTCCCCTCTGCCCCCTTCCCCACCCACCCACTCCCCCACACAGTCAATCCCACTTGTTGTCCATGTCCATCGGATTCTTCCATGCTAGTTTCTTGACTAAACTGCTCCCCTTCTTTGCCTCCTCCTCCCCTCTTCCCCCTGCCCATTGAAGGTCTATTCATTGTATTCATGTATCTGGTTCTGTTTTACTTGTTGTTTGTTTTGTTCATTATTGTCCTGTAATGGGTGAGATCATATGGTATTTGTCCTTCACTGACTGGCTTATTTCACTAAGCATAATACTTTCTAGTTCCATCCATGTTGTTGCAAAGGGTAGGAGTTCTTTCTTTCTGCTGTGTATTATTCCGTTGTGTAAATATACCAGTTTTTTTTTATCCAATCATCCACTGATGGGCACTTAGGCTGTTTCCAGCACTTGGCTATTGTAAATAGCACTGCTATGAACATAGAGGTACATAGGTTCTTATGAATTGGTATTGCAGGGTTCTTCAGGTATAGTAACAAGATCACTTTAAAGCATTCATAAATTAAAGTTGGTTCTTACCCATTCAGCTGCCTGATTGATGTCTTTTCATTGGTTGGTGCATTTAATCCATTTACCTTTGTACCTGTGTTTTTGTCTGTCTCTCTGTTTCTTTATCTTCTTAGAGCAGACCCTTTAGCATCTCTTGCAATGCTGGTTTGGTGGAGATGTATTCTTTTAGACTTCTTTTGTCTGGGAAACTCCTTATTTCACTTTCCATTTTGAATGACAGCCTTGCTGGGTAGAGTATTCTTGGTTGCAGGCCTTTGTTTTTCATTGCTTGAAATATTTTTTGCCATCCCCTTCTGGCTTGTTATGTTTCTGTGGAGAAATCAGCTGATAACCTGATGGGAGCCCCCTTGTATGTTATTAGCTGTTTCTCTCTTGCTGCTTTTAGGATTCTCTCCTTGTCTTTAAAATTTGCCATTTTAATGATGATGTGTCTTGGAGTGAGCCTGTTTGGGTTCATCTCCCTTGGGACGCTCTGCGCTTCCTGAGTTTGCATGATGTTTTCTCTCCTCAAGTTAGGGAAGTTTTCTGTCATTACTTTTTCAAAGAGGTTTTCCATCCCTTGCTCCTCCTCTTCTCCTTCTGGTATCCCTATGATATGGATGTTATTAAATTTCATGTTGTCCTGCAGCTCTCTTAAAACCTCTTCATTCTTTTTCAGTCTTTTTTCATTTTGTTGCACTGCCTGGGATTTTTTTTCTACATTTTTCTACATTTTTTTCTACAGCTCGATGATCTGATTCTCTGCTTTCTCTAGCCTGCTTCTGATTCCTTCTACTGTGTTCTTCAATTCAGAAATTGTATTCTTCATTTCCTCCTGGCTCTTGTTGATGATTTCTATGTCCTTTTTAATGCTGGTGTACTTCTCAGTAAGTTCCTTGTTGCTTTCCTGGAGTTCTTCATAGTTCCCCTGAAGTTGTTTGTAGTTTTCTTTGAACTCGCTGAGTTCATTGAGCTTCTCTATCATCATTATATTGAATTCCATGTCTGATAGGTGCTTGCCTCTATTTCATTTTGCACTCTTCCTGGGGATTCCTCCTTTCCATTTACTGAGGGTTTATTTCTTTGTCTCCCCATTTTATGTGACTCTTGTTTGTTTCTACTTCTGGGATTGGTCTGCTTTGACTTACTGTCTTAGTGGTGTGACCTTCTGTGGTGTTGGGATGCACTTTTTTTACTTCCTGGATCTGTGCTTGGTGACATCAGCTTGTGTCCCAGTCTGGGCCTAGTCAACCAGCCAGTTGGAGTCTACCAGACATCCACTGTCTTTCTCAGTCTCCTTTAGTTGTTAATTGAATCAGTCTGTGATGAGGTCAGGTTTAGGCACTGCTGGATAGGGTGAATTAATTCCTTTGGGCGGGGCTGTGGCTTCCTCTCAGGCTCCCACCCTTTGAACAAGAGTGGTCTGCTGGCTGTATGGGGGGATGGGTCAGCACTGGACTCATGGGCTGCTCCCTCAGCTCTCCCCCTAAAGCCACTGCCCCAAACTTTCCCCAAGCTTCTCTAGTCTTCTCTGCCCCTTCTCTGCTGGAGTCCAGGGTAGGTGGGTGCCACTGTATTTTCATGCATGGTCCCTTTAAGAGTTCAGTCTCTCTGTCAAACCAGCTAAACCTGGTGGCTTTTTACTTTTCTCAGCTGGGTGCTGTTTTACTCTCAGCTGTGTTGCTGTAGGCTGGGAAGCCCAGTTGGGGGTTTAGATCCCACCCTTCTTAGGTGGCACCCCTGGCTGCTGAGATGTTTCTCTGTCCCTTCAGCTGCCACCTGTGGGAGCCCCGTCAGCCATCTTGGGATTTCACACTTCCTACCCGTCATGTTGAGATGATTCAGCTCTTTCTGTTCTGTCTGTGGTAATAAGAATTCTCTCCAGGTGTTGTTCTGTTGGTTATTCTGGATGATTTCTCTCCAATTAAGTTGCAATTCCAGTTTGGTGTTTGGAGGAGATTGATGTAGATCCACTTACTCCTCCGCCATCTTGGTTTTCTCTATATATTATTCTTAACTTCCCCTTGTCTATCTTGTACCTACCAATTATGCTTCTTAATCCCTGCACCGTTTCTCTCCCTTCCCACTCCCTGCTGATAACCCTGCAAATGATCCCCATACCTGTGATTCTGATCCTATTCTGATTGTGTGCTTAGTTTGGTTTTGTTTTTATTTTTTAGATTCTGTTGTTGATAGTTGTGTTTGTTGTCATTTTGGTATTCAAAGTTTTTATCTTTTTCTTAAATAAGTCCCTTAACATTTCATATAATAATGGCTTGGTGATGATGAAATCCTTTAACTTTACCTTGTCTAGGAAGCACTTTATCTGCTCTTCAATTCTAAATGATAGCTTTGCTAGATAGAGTAATCTTGGTTGTAGGTTCTTGATTTTCATCACTTTGAATACTTCTTACCAGTCCCTTCTAGTGGGCAAAGTTCTTTTTGTGAAGTCATCTAATAGTCTTATTGGAACCCCTTTATACTTAACTCTCTTCTTTTGCTGCTTTTAAAATTCTTTATCTTTAATTTTTAATTATGGCATTTTAATTATGATGTGTCATGGTGTGATCTTTTGGGTCTAGCTTGTTTGTGACTCTCTTTGTTTCCTGGACTTATTTGTCTATTTCCTTCACCAAATTTGGGAAATTATCCTTCATTATTTTTTCACATAAGCTTTTGATTTCTTACTCTTTTTCTTCTTTTTCTGGCACCCCTATGACTCAGATGTTGGCACATTTAAAGTTGTCCCAGAGGTTTCTAAGCCTCTCCTCATTGTTTTTCAATTATTGTTTCTTCATTCTGTACTGATTGTTTATTTCTTCCTTATGCTCCAAATAATTGATTTGAACCCTAATTTCCTTACCTTCACTATTGGTTTTCTGTGGATTTCCCTTCATTTCACTTAGCATAACCTTCGATTCTTCCCTTCTGTGCTTGCCATACTCAAGCATATCTGTCAAGTCTATGAGCATCTTTATCACTAGTGTTTTGAACTCTGTGTCTGTTAGATTGGCTGTCTCCTCGTTGCTTAGTTCTCCCACTGGAGCCTTCATCCATTCCCTCTTTTGGGCCATAGTTCTCTTTCTTCTCAACTTGACAGGCTCCTGTGTTTGCCTCTGTGTCATAGAACTGTTGTACCTGCCACATTGAATGGGGCAGAGCCTTAGGTATTTGTCAATGCTAGATGATCCATTTTACCGCATTGTGGTGCTGTATGTGGGGTAGGGGTCTAAGAAAACAGTGCTGCTTGCTCAGCACTCACCCCTTTTCCAGGCACTTCTCCAGCTTCCCATATGGGACTGGCACCTCTCTAACTGTTGCTTTGGCAGATTCTGAGGTGTATGTGTCTCTCCACATGCCACTGCTCTGTGCAGGTCTCTCTGCCTGCGCAATCTTGTGAGAGATTCCCCAGCAGCCCTGAAAAACCTTTGCTCACAGCCCACACTATCAGAAAGGTGCTTTTATTGCCAACCCAGATCCTTCCATCAGAAAGATCTTTTCTTCCTTACATATGCTAAAACAAGAAGCATGACCTGCTTACATGTACATTCATAAAAGGTAGTTCAAGATTCTGATGTACGCAATTAAACTTCTTTTATGGACTTACTTCCTTTCATCAGAAATGCTTGAGTAATTCTCATTGACAATAGTATATAGTGAGGGACTTGTAAAAAGCAAAGTAAAAGAATGGATGTGTGGCAGATTGCTTGCTTTGGGGATTCATTCCATATGAGTTCTGCAAACATATACATACCAACATGCCCCTCTGATCTCAGAAGAGGATCCCCCAACCCAGGACTCTACTGTTAGATCTGAAGGACTTGCTTCTCATGAGCCTTTTCCTATTAATACTCAGGAGTCCAAGGGACTAATCATTGTTGGCTTAATTGTATTATCATACTAAAAGGAGTACTTAATAATATCAAAATGCAAGACATGTTTTTGACCAGTTCTTACAGATCCCCTTACTTATCATTGATTTGAAACACCTTTCAGAATCAATGAAACGCCTACTGTCTACCACAGTTACCTTGTAATGACATTTACATGGCTTTTTATTTATATAAGAGGTTATGACCATAACAATATGGCATAAAAATTCCAAGTAAAATGGCAGAGAATTGCTTTCATTTTCTTACTTTCAATATGAAATAATAACCAACAGGACTCTATGGAATTTACTCTAAGATATAACTTTTTAATTGAATTTATTAGTGTCACATTGCTTAATCAAATTACACAGGTTTCAGGTATACAAGTCTACAATATATCATCTGTATATTGTATGGAGTATTTACCACCCCAAGTCAAGTCTCCTTTCATCATCATTCATCCTTTCTATTCCCCCCACCCATTTCCCTCTGGCAATCATATACTATTGTGTCCATGTGCCTTTCTTTTCCTTTTGTAAGCTCTTCATTCTTCCCACCCACCCCAACCCACCTGACAGTCTTTTCTCTATATCCGTAAATCTGAAAAAAATTTTAAAAGATACAACTTTGTGTAATCTCTGCTAGTCCCTCTCCCCACCATATACACATATCTCTCTACCATCTCTCCATTTTAATTAAATTTCCTACATTTTTTCTTCAACATATTTCCTTTAGTTTATTCTCTGAAACAATCATTTTTTTGATGCATGGGCTTATATTGAAATGAATCCTTCCTGCTAAGGAAATATTTTATAATGGAGTTCCTGGTCATTGCAGAATATTTCTGAATTTTCCTCTCAACATCTACATAAGTCCCTTTGCCCGTTCTCTGCCAAACTACCCAGCCATGTTAGGAATGTATGTTTGAAAAGGGAAACTGAACAATCATTGAAATACCAATTTTTTAAATGTATAAGGCCTTGAAGCTGGTTTTATAAAAACATATACAAAATAATTATTTTCCCAAGGATCTTGTTGAACTGGTTTCTTGAAATGGCAGCTGTGCAAATGTTATGTGAATTCCACTCTATCACATTCAGAGTCATAGAAATAGTGTGATGTCCCCAAAGAAACATGCTGGCATTGAGGTTGGAGTGGCAGGGGTGAGTAGAGAAAGCATCATAACCTAAATAAGAAAATGCATAGCCCCAAAAGTGTCTGAGGTCCCTAAGCAAAGAAGCCAAGAACTGGGTAGTTATGAAAAGTTAATCATTAATTTATCCCTCCCAGAGGCCAATCTTTAGCATGGTGAGATGAAAAAACAGGAGAGACTGCAGGCTCTCTGAGAACTCATTTCATTTGAGTTCTACAAACATGTACAAAGACACCCCTCCTGATCTTCTAGAACAACTTTCCCTGGAGACAGAGAGCTCCAGATGATGGTTATGAGACTGGTAACCTTTAGGAACCAAAATTATTTTTTCCTTTAAAATTAGACACAGATAGTCTTCTAGATTTCTAAGAATTTATACTCCCCTTCTGGATGCAGTTTTTTAAATGTAATGTTATTGTTGGATGCAATTTTATATTCAGTGCACAACCTGTTAGTTGGAGGCTAATGGTCTAGTATAAGAATCACATGAACTTTCCATTCTCCTTCCTCTCATATCTCTTTGCCTAATCACTGGTCATTTCATGGCTCATTCAATCATGTGCCACATAGGGAACTCAAACAAGCTGACAGGCATTGTTGAGGGTTGAGATGTCTTAGCACCTACATTCTGGTGCTCACTCTACTGTATGTCTCTTAGTAAAACATACAGTAGAGTGAGCATGAGTGCTGAATTCTGAGGACATGGATTCAAACTGTGCCTATGACACTCACCAGGTCAGACAGTAAATGCTGCCTGATATTTGGGCTCAGAGGTTTGTCTCTACCACTTCCTGTTTGTGTGATTATGGACAGATGATTAACTTTAATACATGTTAGTTGATTAATCTATTCATTAGCAATGACAAGAATACCTATCTCATGGCATTGTCAAGAAACAATTCACGCATATAGTACTAAGGGTTATTGTTATATATTATGGTAACCATTGTTATTCATAGTCATATAAAATCAAATATGTCCCTTAACCTTATGTCTTCAGTGCCTTAATATGTAAAATATTTCCTGCCTCACAAAATTGTTCTAAGAATTATCTTATTTGATTATATGAAAGTATCATGCAAATAATGGGCAAGAAAATAGCCACAACACATTCTATAAAGCTTAAGTCAGAAGAGTAATGAGGTTTATGGTACTTGGGGAGACTGTTAAGTGTTACCTACTATAGCTGACTAAGCACTCTTTGGAAAGAAACCCAGCCTTGTTGAGGAAGAACAAGGAGTATACAACTGCAAAGGAAATGCCTAGGCGGACAAGTAAGGTGGCTTGCTGCATCTCCACAGTTGCCAAAAGTGGACTCTGTGACATAACAAATCAGAGCAAGACAATTAATGGCTCATAGCATAGCAAATGGCAGGAACATTAGACAGATAGATATGCTGGTTCCCCACCCCCCACACCCTCTGGGCAACACAGCGGGCTCATACGTAAGCCACTCACACAAAGGGTTGTGCAACAGCTGAGGAACATCAGGTCCAGGGCTCACTGCCTTTTGTAGCAAGTGGCAAACAAGCCAGTCCCCCTGCTTTCTTTGAGGAGCAAGCAGCAGTCACACTGTAGTGGCTATGACCTACTTAGGTTCCATGTGGCTAGCTACAGGAGTGCTCAGTATCAGGAAAGGATATGGCTTGATGTTTGGCACACTCAGGAAGGATATGCAGAAATCCTTAGGGCCATGATGGAGGACTGTCACTCCCCAACAACACATTGTTTATAAGCCAGTCATTCCATCCCTAGGTACATACACAACTGAAGTGCATGAACATGTGTGCCAAAAGACATACAAAATATTCATAGCAGTGTTATTTTTAACAGTTCTAAACTGGAAATGTCTCAACTGTCCATCAACAATAGAATAGATAAATAAATAATAGCATATGCACACAATGGAATACTTAGACCAGTAAACAACCAGGATGAATCTCATAAACAACATATTGAGTGGTGCCTGGAAGACTTGAACCATTGACCAACCCTTTAGGAAGAAGATCTGAGCTTCTTGTATCCTAGCACATGCCAAGAGGAAAATTTGGCAATGAATTATTTGAATAGCTTATAGATGCTACTGAAACCCAGAAGTTGGCACTTGCTGAAGAATTTTCCTCAGACAGCTGCTGAAAGTTATTTCTAATAAGTAGGAGGATGGGGATGGGGTTGGGTGCCAGCTGCTGAGAGGTAGTTGGGAATGTACACAACTTAATATTAAGGTAGGAAACTAGGCAAAGTATTATCTCACAGCTTGGATTCTCAATAACAGATAAATATATTTTGGTTCTTTCTGTTTCTTTTTAACTTAACAATTTGTAGCTTCTAACACCTGGCTATACAGAAATATTAGTAGTGTCTGAATCTATTTTCCTAATAGGTTTCAGTTAACGTAGCACCAGTCTTTGGTGCTCCCAACACAGAGTAGAATATATTTACTAATATATAGCATATAAAGCCAGTTAAAATAAATACATGTAGCAATCCGTTTAAATGAATTTGTCTATATTTTTATCAGTATTTTTATCTATATTTTTATCAAAAGAGCTAGAGTTAATTACACCAGAAGCTGATCTTTCAGTTCTAGCCTCATATCTATTATCTTATATCTTAGATATGATAACTATATCATATCTAATTATCTTATTGGAAAGTAAACAGGATAGCTAGAATCATCGATCCTAATTGTCAACGTAGAATTTCACTTGAAAGCCAGTTAAATCATTTCTGATAGAAATCTTTATCCAAATACTTATCATCCAGTATTTTTATTTTCCATGCCTTGGTCTGTTTCTCTGATGACTATGCAAAAGTCATTTGTCACCACAATTGATAACTCTCTGGAGATATGTGAAGTAAATGGATATATGATTTTACTTGTAGAAGAAGGCTATCAAGACAGGTCATACAAAGATGTGTTCTACCTACACCCTTGCATTGTTATCAGTAAAATATGAACTTTTTAACTAATTAGAAAAACATTTTGATGCAAGACAGTACTTGTGCATAGTGAAGACTCAGTAAATATTTATCTATTATTATTTTTGTCAAGGATAGTTGGGTACCTATTGTGTTGTATGTAAAACACTGCTTTACACTTGGTGGTGGAATGAAACAAAACAATGAAAAGTTAAGGTTTCTGCCAATATAGTTTATTGTCAAGTGTCCTCATATCCTGGGAGCTGACAGAGCTCATATGCATGTTAGGACACCTAATTCATTGCTGATGATTGAGTCATGAAGATAAACTGGGAATAAAGTTCATGAAGAAACTGATTTTGTTTTGGTTTATTTTGTTTTCAGTTCCTAGTTTTGTATTAGAACTTTCAACCTTCCTTATATAGTAACAACATAGTACCCTTTCCCATTTAAAAAAAAAAAAAAAAAGTGTTCCATGAAAGAACACATGATAAAAACTCCTTTAGTCTATTATTCTTCCAGCCTAATTTTAAAGTACTAGTTACAATGTTCTCTTCAATAGGAAATGCTCAAGTTCATTTTTGGCAGGACTACCATAAGAACTAGGAGTCCAACTCAACACACAGAACAAGAGGCAAAGTTCTCAAGGGCTTACAGGTATTCTGCTCAACCTCTCAGGCGCATTAGAACCATCTGGGAATCCTGTTGAAATGCAGGTGCTAATTCAGTAGCCTGAAATAGGCCTGTGATTCTGCATTTCTAGAACACCCTCAGGAGATGCTGTTAGTCCTAGGACCAAATTTCAAGTAGCTTGCTTTTTAAAATACCCTGAGAGCCTAAATTGATTGTTCTGAGTGGAACTCAGGAATAGAGGAAGGATGAAAATAAAATTCCCAAAATGTTAACCAGAAAGAAATGAATGTGTAAATTCATCAGGAATAAAAACAAAAAGCTTCTTGTTTCTAAATATACTTAAAGACATTAGGCAGATACAGCTAGTGGGGATAAAACAAAAGCCTTATTTATTAATGGGTTTTACCATGAGAGCCTATGGTTGCTGTAGGATGATAAGATATTGAAATATACTCATCATTCTATTTTATGTCAAGTTTGTGCTCATTTTCCCCTAATGAGCTTCACTACTCTCAATTTAAACCCTAGAAATGCTAACTCAAAAGTGGGGAATGTTCTCTCAGCATTAGATATTTATCTCATAAATAAAAGCTGGCAGGAGCCACCAGGAGTTTTAAGAGCTGGGTGGGGGGCACGCTGTTAGGAGACCTCAGTTTTAGATTCAACTCCGCCTCTCGACTAGCTTATGGGCAGAGCTCCTGGGAGCCTCAGATACTCCCTCGTCCATAAAACGAGACCCTTTGAAAAGATGACCATATCAACCCTGGCCCCTGACGCCCTTTGATTCTTTAAGTAAGTTACCAATGGCAAGCATTTAGCAACTTGATTTGAGTGAATAACGCTGTATTTCCTAAAAGGCCCCTTTCTTAGTGATTTGCATCATGCATATCTGTAATTGGTTAGGAAGTCCTCTACAGCCAGAGCTTTCTGTCCATTCCTCGGCGTCGACTGCCCCCTGCAGGAGCTCCCCGGGACTGACTCTCATTGTCGTCGGGGGCATGTCTCCTTGGAAACAGGCGCTCTTCGCTTCACTTAAACTGTGGGGCACAGGAAAGACCAGGACAGAGCATAAATGTCTTTTTCATTAGAGCATGGACAAAGACTAATTAATAAAGATCCAGAAAAGAGGAAATGCCCTCAGGATTTAACTGAGGGAAGAAAAAGACACGTTTTAGCTCCCGAGACAGCAGCATGTGAAAGGGGAGTTTTATTTATTTTTTTTCTAATCCCAAAGCTCCCTAGCTGAAACTTCATACAAATTCCTTATCAATTTCATACACATTGGAATTTTTCACAGCAGATATGTATAACCTATTATATTGCTACCATAATAGAGAACAATTTGACCAGAAACTTTGTATCCCTTTTTATGGGTCCATAAACAATTGTTCAGTGCTTCTCAGTGGATAAGTTAAACCATCATTATTGGGGTAAATATTATCTTTCCATTCTTTTTCATGCATACCATCAAAAATTACTGCAATTTATCACGACACAAAAGTAATAAAAATAGACCAACGTCATCTTTTCAATATCCAAGCACAGTTCTGAGAAAGCTTTTAACTGCCAACAGTCCTCATTATTACTGTTTTTGTACCTAATTGATTTAGTCAGAGAACATATGGTCATTTGAATATTGTTTGATTCTGGTGATAATGGGTTGGTGGAGCATGTTTCCATTTTGCTCAAAAGTGGTTTAAAATATGTTTCTGCCTTATATTGTGTGCAATTATACTTACCATTCAGAATCTGTGAAATTAATGATTCTTCACATTTCCTGGAAAACGTTTCTTCCCCCTTTGTGTTTGGATGAATGAATAGTTATTTTCTCTAAATGTAAATTTTAGAACTATTGCATTTCTACCACTAAAGCTGGTATAAAACATAGCCAACAGATGTGCATTCAATGTAGTTCGTGGCACATTAAAATTATATTTTAAATGCCTTTTTCCATGGTCACCTCTAGTCTTTTCATGAGATAATGAAGGCATCAGGGTGGCTATAAGGAATGTGGTAGCCAGTGATGATTTGGAAAGGCAACAAGTGATATTCAGGAGAATATCAGGAGTCTGGTCATTGGACAGCACCTACATTTTCCAGAGAATCAGAAAACAAAAAGAGTGCTACAAACCAGAGAAGAATGAGCCACCTCCCTTAGCTCATTCCTTCCTTCCTCTTCACTGAGAACAGCGTGGACCCATCCATCCGGCAGGGAAATGGAACGTGCAGTAGCCTGGAGCACAGTGGTGCCAATACTCCTGGAACCCACACTTATGAGTACACTCTTAGTGTGCATTGCTCACTATCGCACACAAAGGCCCTGATTCATCACAGCAGAGATTTAAAAATTGGAGATTAACTTGGTTCTGCTTATTCTCAAGCATGAACTCAGTTCTAACATTTAGTTTTGGAGTAGGTCAGGCACCATGTTATTAATATTTTTCTACAGATGGTTGCTGACACATGGTTCAGCTTACAGTTTTTTGATTCTCTGATGGTGAAAGCCATATGAATTTGGTAGGAGTTGTACTTTGAATCTTGGATATTTATCTTTTCCTGGCTAACCATATGTACAATATTCTCATGGTGCTGGGCAGCAGACTGAGCCGGCACACCATGGTTAAGGTGAATAACTAATACCCTACAGTGTACTGTGTTACCTGCATTTTTTACAATAACTTTATTGGGATGTAACCCCATAGTAGGTCAAAGAGCATCTGCGTATTCTAGCCTATTCATTATCTGGAAGTGGAATTATTATTTTTTATTAAATATTTATTTTGATGTAAATGTAGATTCACACATAGTTGTAAAAAATAACAGAGATTCCATATTGCTTTTGCCCAGTCTCCTCTCAGCGGCCCCATCTTTCAAATTGTATAGTACAACACAAGTAGGATATTGAGACAGTCAAGATGCACAACCTTTCTATCACCACAAATACACAGAGTTGCTGCTCAGCCCATCCACACACTTTATATTTTTGTTATTATACTTTTCAGTGTTTAAATTTCTTTTGGCTCTATTTTATATCTTCTATTTCTCTGCTGAGACTTTATTTTTACATAGTTTCAAATGTGTTCATAAATACTCTTTGAAGCATTGTTACCATGACTGCTTAAAAGCTTTTTCAGATAATTCTAATATCTGTCATCTCAGTGTTAACATTTATTGATTCTCTTTTCTCATAGTTTTAAACCTTTCTGGTTCTTAACATGACAATTATATTATGTTATGTGACCATAGATGTCATTTAAACCCTTTGTCGTAGCTGGCACTTGTAACACCACTCCAGCAGGGGTATAAGAGACAACACCTCTCTACTGCCAGTAGTTGTGCAAGTCTGTTGATACCTGCAGTGGGGGTTCCTCATTATTGTTGGTGGGGGTGAGACTCCCACACACTCTCCACTGATACCACTTTGGGAGTGGCCTTGTTACCATTGGTTAATGATGAAAAGACCTGACTCCCCAGTAGGCCTCTTCTGAAACCACCCCTGCAAGGAGGAGTAGGGATGCTTTCTTAACTGCTGAGTGGAATCACAAGTCCAGGCTCCCCATGTAGTCTTCACTAACACCACAGGAGTGCAGGAATCCTCATGAGGATAAAAGTCCCAGCTCTTTTCCTGGCTCTCTCTGTTACCACCTTGCTGGGACTGTTGGGGATCTCATTACAGCTGCATGAGGGTGGAAGTCTATGCTCCCCACACAGCTTTTGCCGGCATGGGCGTAGATGGTATCATAGTTTTTGTATGATATTTGATTGGAGTAAAGCAGTCATTGTCCAAAAGTGACCTGCCTCGAGTGAGATTGGGGCAAAGTATGGAGAGTGTGTGTGGGTGTGGGTGTAGCCAGTCACAGGGTCATTTTTAGGCTGGAATCTGCCATTAGTTTTTCAAGTTACACCATAATATAATAATTTGAACATAATTAATTTGAAGAAAGGGTATCTCTAATTTGTACAAAGTACTACATGGGCCAGTAACAGCTCTGAATGTCTAGAAAGCCATATTTATATTATGTTGCAAGATAATCCCCAAAATGCAATAGCCTTGTGAGTTAAAACTTAATTGAACTGGTCATACATAAAGAATATGGCCAACTATGTAAGCCAACTTAGATCCAAAATGGGTAGTATCCACAAATAAGAAAAAAATATATAAAGCCATACAATTTTAGTTTTTATCTGAAGAAACTTAGATATGCTTGTAGAATCACTGTTGGTAGTGTTAAGAAACTAGAAAATACAAAGAAGAAAGTAAATATAATCTTTGTTTCCTAAGGAGAGGGTCCTAAAAATTGCAAATAGTTAACCTAATGTGAATCCTTTGAAAAAAATTTCAAAATGAATTTTTAATCAGGTGGTTTGTGGATAATTTCTTCCAGTCAATACAGCAGTATAGGCCAACATAGCTCACCTCTTTGCACAACCACATCAAGATTATAACTAAAATATAGAACAACCAGCACTCAGAACTGTCAGGAATTGAGTCAAATGGAAGTATAACAATCACAGAATTAAACAAACCACATCCATTCAGATAACTAAGTGGGGAGGGACACAAAATGGGCTGGTGCCACTTCCACATGAAGTGGATAAACATTGAGAAGGGGCATTTTGGGAGCTAGGAGTCCCAACCCAACACCAGGCCCACCATCCCAGGGCTCCCTCCAGTGCCAGGAAGAAAAATCCCCACAACTTCTGGCTACAAAAACCAGTGGGGATTGAATCAGTGGAAGAAACTTCTGGTGGCCCAAGCAATTCCACTTAAAGAACTCACACACAGACTCACCTACTCAGACTCACTCCCTCTGAGCTCCAGCACCAAGGTAGCAGCTTAGAAGACACCAGTGGTATACAGGGAGAAACTGAAGTGTCTGGCATTAGGGTAAGCAGAAGCTATTGGCTCTTTTCTAAATGTCCCAACCCCCATAAAGCTGGCAAGCTGGTGCCATAGCTGACTGAGTCTCCATCAACCTGGCTAACACAGTTTGACCCACCTTGGAGATCCCAGAGACTGCCCCACTCAATTTATGGGCCCACCCAGGTTGTTTTTCCATATAAACAGTTTGTCTTGGCTCCTGCTTCATAACTCCCAACATCTTCTCAAACAGAAAGGCTGGCTTCAGTGAGTCCTGGTGCTAGCAGCAATCAACCCAGATTCACAGCTTGGCTTCTCCTGGGAATCTCCAAGCCCAGCATAAGTAGCAGCTGTCTCAGATTGCTTTATAACTCAGGCAGTGTGGCCCTGGGCAAAACACAGATGGGGACTGACCTTGGCCTGCTCTTGGGAACCCCAGGGCCAGCATACCCAGTGAACTGCTACAGACCACATCAGAATACCACTACCCTGCCGCTGCACAGCTGATCCTCCACAGAGGGTGGAGGTTGGTGGTCAGTGGTCACAGCCAGTCCTTGCAGCTGATTGGCCTGGGTAAATCCCTTCAATTGATCTACCAACAACAACCAAGGCTCTACTACAAGAGAAACATGTACTCAGCCATCACAAAGGGTACAGCTCAATTACCAGCTTGGGTGACAGAGGGGGCTATGCCACTGGACCCTAATAAAGGATAGCTACCATATTAGGCCACAGTACCAAGATACAGAGTCAAATCAACTCTACCTAATACATAGAAACAAGCACAGGGAGGCTGCCAGAATAAGGAGACAAATAAACATGGCCCAAATGAAAGGACAGATCAAAACTCCAGAAAAAGAGCTAAACAAAATGGAGATAAGCAATCTATCAGATGCAGAGTTCAAAATACTGGTTATAAGGATGCTCAAGGAACTTGGTGAGGATCTCAGCAGCATAAAAACGTACAGTCAGAAACAAAGGATACAATAATTGAAATAAATAACAATTTACAGGGAAATAGCAGTAAAGTGAATGAAGCTGAGAACCAAATCAATGATTAAGACCATAAAGAAGCAAAACACACACAACCAATCAGAACAGGAAGACAAAAAAGGAATTCAAAAAATGAGTATAGTGTAAGCAGCCTCTGCGACAACTCAATGTCATAGGGGTGCATGAAGGAAAAGAGAAAGAACAAGAAATTGGGAATACATTGAAAAAATAGCAAAAGAAAACTTTCCTAATTTGGTGCAGGAAATAGATATGCAAGTACAGGACAAGCAGAGAGTCCCAAACAAAATGGATACAAAGAAGCCCACTCCAAGACACATCAAAATTAAAATGCCAAAGGTTAAAGATAAAGAGAGAATATTAAAAGCAGCAAGAGAAAATAAGAGTTACCTACAGGGGAGTTTCCAAAAGACTTTCAGCTGATTTCTCAAAAGAAACCTTACAGGCCAGTAAGGGATTGGCAAGAAATGCTCAAAGTCATGTAAAGCAGGGACCTATCGCCAAGCTTGTTTTACCCAGCAAAGCTATAATTTAGATTCGAAGGGCTGATAAAGAGCTTCCCAGATAAGAAAAAGCTAAAGGAGTTTGTCATCACCAAATCATTATCATATGAAATATTAGAGTCTTATTTTAGGGAAAGAAGATCAAAACTATGAACAATAAAATAGCTACATATATATTTATATTTATGTGTGTATATGTGTGTGTATACATACATACACACACATGCAAGCATAGACACACACACAACATCTTTCAACAATTGAATCTAAAAAACAAACTAAACAAACAAGAAGAACGGAGATGGAATTGTGGATACAAATAACATTTTCATGGTTGCCTGATAGGAGATGGGTGTAGGGGAATGGGTGAAGTGATAAGAAGATAAAGAAGTACAAATAGACCCTGGCTGGTGGCACAGTGGATAAGGAGCTGGCCTGCAAACCCAAAGGTCACTGTTTTGATTCCCAGCCAGGGCAACATAACCAGGTTGCAAGCCAGGTCTCCAGCCAGGTCCATAGCTGGAGGCAGGTGAAAGGCAACCATACATTGAAGTCTCTCTCCCTCTCTGCTTCTCTCCCTTCCCCTCTCTCTAAAAAATATAAATAAGGGGGGAGGCAGAGGCAAGGAAGGGGAACAGTTTAGACAAGAACCTAGTATAAAGGAGCCATGGACATGGACAACAGGTGGGGTTGACTTTGAGGGGAATGGGTGGGTGGGGAGGGGGACAGAGGGGAGCAAAAAGGGGATGGATATAATACAACAACAATACAATTTTAAAAAAAGAAAAATATATAAATAAAATTTTTAAAATTAAAAAATAAGAAGTACAAATAGGTAGTTACAGAATAGTCATAGGTACATAAAGTATAGTATAGGAAATGGAGTAGCCCACAGACATGAACAGTAGTAGAGGGTATTGCCCAAGGGAATGGCAGGTGCTGGGTGGAGAGGGACAAAAAGGAAATCAAGATAACTGTAATAATCAATAAAATATAATTTTTAAAAAATAAAAATAAAAACATAATAATTGGTATTGAAATAAATTAACAGGTTGTTTGTAATGGTTTCGATAATAGGAAGCCTTCATAGATTTGCTAACAAGGCATATAGAGAAGTAGCTACATTTTATTCTTAGAAATGGTTGAGACATATTTTTTTTTCTTCTTCTTTTTTTTTATTATTGTTGTATTACATCCATCCCCTTTTTGCTCCCCTCTGTCCTTCTCCCCACCCACCCATTCCCCACAAAGTCAATCCCCCTGTTGTCCATGTCCATAGTTCCATTATACTAGGTTCTTGTCTAAGCTGCTCCCCTTTCTTGCCTCTGCCTCCCCCCTCCCCACTCCCCTCAACCCCTTTTCCCCTGACCACTGAAGTCCTATGAGACATATTAAAGGAATGTAATTACATTTAGTATAGGTTTAAAACAGTGGATCACAACTGACTTTCAGGAAGGGTTGGGTAGTAGGGGCTTATTTGAAATAGCCTCATAGCAAAAACTGTATTATTAATAAAAGTAGGAAATTCAGAAGTCAGTGATTTGCCCAATCTTCATCAATAATTTTGCAAATGATTGGTAAGAAAATAGATGGCATGCTTATGGAGAGGCTACAAGGAAATTAAGACTACAAAAGTTGGATAGACCTAACTTGCAATTCTGAGTTTACAAACTTGTCAGCCTTAGTTTCTCTATTTGTAAAGTATTGATGATAATGCTAGATAATTGTTATAATAATCCATAATATTGTGTGATAAATAAACAAGACATTGTTGATAAAGCACTTGAATGCCTAGGACCTTGTAACACTAATTTGAACTTTTGTTACTTTAGCTTCTGTTGCACTTGCTGGTGACATATATCTGGCAAGAGTAGCTGAATGTGTGTGTGTGTGTGTGTGTGTGTAAATATATATATGGATTAGCTGATAGGATTAGCTTTTGGTTTTCATTTAACAGACACAAAAGGGCCAAATACTGGCATAACCATCATTTAATATGAAGATCTATAAGTTGTCCAAAGATGTCTTACCAAAAACTAGCAGCATGATTGTAGGACAAGAAATCCAGGGCTTTCTCAGGCCACATCCAGGAGGATTTACCACAGAACAGATGGTTGTGGACATTCTGTATCCTGTACTTGTCAGCCCACATTTGAAAATCTGAGTCTGCTTTTGGGTGCTCTATTATCAAAGAGAAAATAACAAATAGGACTGACTAGAGATGAGTCATTAAGGTAATGGAGAGCCTGGAAATCTTGATATAAATAGACTAAAGGGAGCATGTCACCTAAAGAAAGAACTCTAAGCTGGGACATGATAGCTGTGTTTACAACAATTGGAGACTACTTCATGTAAGAGATGTTTTTGTGACCTTTCGGCATGCTAATAGCAAAGATAGGCACAGAGCATTTGATGATGGTAATTAGAAGAGAACCAACATTAAGAGAATTATTTAACAGTCTGCCTTTAGTTGCTTTTTCTCTTCCTAGAATGAAGTCAGAATATGAAACACTTTGTGAAAAATTTATCAAAATACTTTTACACAGGCTTTAATTGCTCCAATTTGTCAATGTCAACTTACATCTGTGTAAGCGTATTTGCTCTGCTCCGCCCTGACACTTTTTAAATTGAAAGAAATGTTCTGTATTCAACTCAAAGCAGCATGTAAGTTACTATTTCCAGCCCCTCCTAAGAATTAGTTTTGCAGCCTCTTTACCAACTAATATGTTTGAGTTGTCATCCCATCTTTCTTAGTGATGACATTATGTCTTTTCTTACCTGTTCATAAACTGGCACTGCTGTCATCAGTCTTTCTGCAATTTTTGCTTATGGAATTATCTTCCTGGATGTCTTAATCATGGCAATGCAATTTATTCTCAATAAGAATGTATTGAGCTTTAACTGTATTACTGTTTTTGCAATTACTAGAGCAGTAAATTTATACTTAGATTTATTACTATACTTTTCACCAAACAATAGAAGTATCAGTTTTCTACTTTTAGCCATAGCAATAATAGTTCCTGAGGTACTACTATATTCTTTAGTGTCCTTAAAACTTACCATAATTATTTACAGTTGATCCTTGAGTAAGTCAGGTTTGAATAGCACAGGTCCACTTATAGCAGATATTTTTCAGTACATGCAGCCAGCTCTTCGTTGTCACGGGTTTCACGTGTACGGAGTCAGCCAGCCACAGATCAAAAATAGTGTCTTCACATTCCCAACCTAGACTTCCCAGCCACTGATCAGATATGAAGGACTGACTGAAGTTAAGTTTTTGGTCAGTCAAAAAATATATGCACATATTTTGAACTGCACAAGGGTCAACACTGCTAACCTCCATGTTGTTCAAGGGTCAACTGTACTTTTTCAGCAGGAAAAAAGTGATGGTTTGTTTTTAGTATGTTGGTCTCCAAATTTCTTGGTAACCTAATTGGTGAGAAATGAAATATAAAATGTTAAGTTCTTCTGTTAGAGAGAGATTGCTATTTCTGGGCATATACTCAAAATAATTGAAAACTGGCACTTAAACAGATAATTTTACATTCATTTTTATAGGAGCATCATTCACAATAGCCAAAAACTGGAAGTAACCCAAGTGTCCATTAACAGATAAATAGATAAATAAAATACGGTTATATGCACACAATGGAATATTATTTTGCCTTAAAGGAAGGAAATTCTGACCCATGCTGCAACAGGGATAAACCTTGAAGGCATTATGCTAAGTGAAACAAGGCTGTATGGTTCAACCTACATGAGGTACTTAAAGCTTTCAAATTCGCAGAGACAAACTAGAGTGATGGTTGCGAGGGTCTGGGAGAAGGATGAAATGGGGAATTAGTGTGTAATAGGAACAACAGTTTCAATTTGAGATGATGAAAAAGTTCTGTGGCTGGAAGATGTTGATGGTTACACAAAAATGTGAAACCATGTAAAGCCACTGAACTGTACACTAAAGAATGGTTGGAATGGTGGCTTTTAGTTAACAGTATTTTGCCACACTAAGACATACAGATAGAGAGATGCTTATTGTGGAGTCAATTCTCACAAGTCTGTAACATGGGTATTGTTATCTCTACTTTAAAAGAAAAGAAAGTGTGGTTTGCCCAGGGCCATGGAACCAACTGAGACTCAGCTGACTCAGGTTGCTGAAGACAGAACCAACATCAGCAGAGCGAGAACCCCACCGTGAAACTATTTATGTTAAAGGCAACCACCTCCCACAGCAAATCAAATTGCTCTCTGAATTATTTTAATTGATTTGGTGATCAATTTGGTCCTAAGAAAACTAAAGCAAAAATAATTGCAGGAATCATTTTTGAGGTAATACATGAGAATTATTTTTGTAAACTGTTAACCACAGAGTAGAAGAAAAAGAGAGAACCCCCACTACTCTATTCACTTCAGTTCTAAGTGGTGATTTGCCTAAGTGTGTATCACCATGTACTCACACAGACCCCCTTAGATGATTAAAGCAGGCCATAGCCTAAAAATTCCTCCATGGGGTTCTTTGGAAACCATTCTTTAAGTACTAAGAGCTGAATCCTTAGCTAGCCAGCAATAAAACTCTGCTGGACACATTGAAGTATTCAGAAAGTTTCTTTCCTTATTGCTCTCACAGAAAAAAAAATAATAAGTTCCCCTCGCCTAAAGTGTCTAAATATCACCAGCCTGCCTTCTGCCACACACGAATGGAAGTCAGCAGGTCAACCCTCATGACCCCTCAGCCACTGACATTTCTGAGTCTCTCCTATGCCACACCTCAGGTCTCTGAGTGTGTGGTGCCCTAATTTTCTTCAGATCCTCATAAAATTCTTATAGAGCTTCTTGTCACAGTGTCTTAGGGGCTGTCAGACCCTTCCACCCCTCCCCTCTCCCGTTTATCCAACAAATATTTAAGGTGGCCTAATATATACCAGCCACTGTGCTGAGCTTTGGGAATACAGTGATGGAATTCATATGTTCTCATAACCCCAGATGTGGTAAGTGTCCTTAGAAACCCAAAGTTGTATGGGGGAGACTGGCCAGAAGGTAATTGCAACACACTCGATAAGCCTTTGATGAGAGAGGGCTCAGGCCTGTATACTCCAACATCCTGGATATTTGTCATCCCCAGCACTGCCCTGCACCCTGTGCCCCTCAACCTTTGCCCTTATAGATCCCTGGGTCTGAAATGCCTTCTCTGGCTCACTTTTACCTGGTAACAAACAGATTTATCATTCAGGCTTTAACTCAAAGCTATCTTGTCTCTGAAGCCCTTCCCAATGCCTTCACTCCACACAAGTCTACGCTCTTAATTGCAGCTTTCTAGAACACCTATTACAAGCTTAACACAGGTTATCTTGACATTAGTTCTGCATATCTGTCTCAACGGAAAGACTAAAGTTCTCAAAGGCTGGAACCATGAGTTCTCCATAGCATTTAGCACAAGCATTATGACTACTTGGCATTTGTTTTATATTGGTTTAAATCTAAGGTTGCATAGTCTAGAGAATCTGAGGAAACATCACTTGAATTCCAAGCATCAGAGCGTCTCAACATCATGGGAAATATGTTTGACACACTGAAGAATTCTAGTTTGTGGTGGTAATTTCTTTTTTCTTTTTCTTTTTTTTTTTTTTTTAAGGTTTTATTTATTATTTCCAGAGAGAGGAAGGGAGAGAGGCAGAGAGGGAAAGAAATATCAATGTATGGTTGTCTTTTACCTGCCTCCAGCCACAGACCTGGCTGGAAACCTGGCTTGCAGCCTGGTTCTGTGCCCTGGCTGAGGAATCGAACCGGCGACCTTTGGGTTCGCAGGCCGGCGCCTTTTCCACTATGCCACCAGCCAGGGCTGTGTTGGTCATTTCTATGTCTGGTAAATTATTATGGGAAAAACTACACCTTCCTGTTGGACAAGGCCTGCTTTATAACTAAAATGGATTATCTCAACTTCTAGCATAAGGCTTTGCACGCAGTAAGCCTGTTGCTCTTTGACAGTTGCCCCAGCTCAATAGGCAGCACTCTCCACCCACATCAGTTCTCTTTCTACACAGCAAAGTTGATGGAGCAAGTAAAAAAAACGGTAGCATCAAATGAATCCCCAAGACTTCCCCCCGGTTCCCTTTTACCCCACTCTGAACCCTGGGCCTCAAAGACAGCACTTGACAATTGCAGTGTCTCCCAGAAATAATGCTGGCATTCAGCTCCCATGTCAAACATATGGAGAAAGAACAACAAAGAATGTAGCAGAGAATCTAGAAGAATTTGTTCCTTCAGCTTGTATCTCAAACTATAGAAGTTGCCCCTGTGTCAAAGTTGTGCTCCTTTGATGGGGCTAATCAGTTGTTGAAATGGATCCCTCTGTGAAGTCACAATCCTAAGAAGCAGAAGAAAAATGAATATTTAAGGAATAACGACGTTGCAAAAGAAGTAAAGTTTGAAAAAAAGGACTTTATGTGCCCAGTAATATATGAGCATATAAAGCGCAGAAAGGAAAGTTAAGCACCTGCAATTCTTGCAGTAATCTGTAAATATTTGTTGGTCAATATGATCAATATCATCAAAAATATTACTTTAAACTGAAGCCACCATTATTATAGCTTCATACAAATTTTGAACTCTCTCATTTACCAATGAGGAAAATTGAATCCCAGTTGTTTCAAGTCATTTTTTCAAGGTCATTCAAATAGTTAATGGCAAAAAACTAAGACTTGTATCCAATGTACAGATTTCATTAATCAGTTTAGTATATATCAGGTATTTACTTCTATATTTCTTAACTGCACCAGCTGGAAACACCAGTATGATGTTGAAATCAAGGGAAAAAAAAACAGTCATCCATACTTTGCTCCTGATCTTATGGGGAAGGCCTTCACTAGTTCATCATTACCTGTAGGTTTTGTAGATGCTCTTTATAAAATTAGAGATGTTCCATTCTAATCTAAGTTTATTCAGACTTTTTTATTTTCTTGAATGGATATTGGATTTTTTTGAATGCTTTATCTACTTCTATTGAGATGATATGAGGTTTTATCCTTTATTCATAATATGGTACATTAACCTATTTTCAAATGTTAAATCAACCTTGTATTCCTGAAATAAATCTGATTTGGATGATAGCGTGTGATACTTTTTTATGCTTTGGATTTAGTTTGCTATTGTTTCATTGAAGAATGTTGTATCTGTATTAATGAGGGCTATCAGTCTGTAGTTCTCTTTTCTTGCAATATCATTGTCTGAATTTGGTATCATAAAATAAATTTGAAAGTACACCTTTCCCTTTCTACTTTCTGGAACAGCTTGGGGAGTAGTGATATTATTTCTTTAAGTGTTTGCTATAATTCACAAGTGATAGCATCTGGGCCTGAGCTTTTCTTTATGAAAGTATTTTTAATTACAAACTCAATTGTTTACCTGTTGTAGATTTATTCAGCTTTTCTATTTCTTCTTGAGCTAGTTTTGGTAATTTTGTTTTTACAGATTCTAAAAAAATTGTCCATTTGATCTAAATTGTTAAATTTGGTATTCTCTTATAATCTTTTTAATTTCTGTTCTAACATATCTTCTGTCATTCCTAATTTTAGTCATCTCTCTGTGAAAAGTGCTAGCATTTTTCAAAGAGCCAACTTTTGTTCAAAAACAACTAATTTGTTTTTTATTTTATTAATTTTCAACCTAATGGCTATTACATTTTTTCTTTTGCTTGCATTGTTTACTTTTCTCTTCTTTTTTATGATTGTTAAGGTGAAAGCTTACATTATGATTAGAGATCATTTCTTTTTTCTAATATAGTCATTTGCACCTATTGATTTTCCTCTAACCATTACTTTAGCTGTATTTAAATTTCGATATATTGGATTTTTACCTTTACTTATTTCAAAATGCTTTCTAATTTCTTTTGGAACTCTTTTTACACATGGGTTTTTAAAAATATGTTGCTTAACTTCCAAGTAGTTGTAGCTTTTCAAAATTTTGTTTTTATTTCTAATTTAATTCTATTGTGATAGAGAACATACTTTGTGCAATTTCAGTCCTTTTAAATTTATTTAGACTTGTTCTATGACCTAATCTTTGGTCTATCCTAGATAATGTTCCATGTGCATTTGAAAAGGATGTGTATTTTAATTTGTTCAGTAAAGTATTCTAGAGATGCCTGTTATGTTTGGTTGATTGTGTTGCTTGAGTCTTTCTTACTTATATTCTGTGTAATTGTGTTATCCATTATTGAAAGTGGAATATTGAAGTCTCCAACTATTTTTATTGAATTATCCACTTCTCCTTTTAATTCTGTTAGTCTGTGTTCCATGTATTTTGGGGCTCTATGAGCAGGTTATAATTTTAGCATTCATCCTTTTGTCAATATAAAATACCCCTCATGTCTCTAGTAACATTTTTTGTCTTAATGTATGTTTGGTCTAATGTTAATATAACCACTCCAGTTTTCTTTGGATTTGCCATCCTTTCACTATCAACCTATTTTAATCTAAAATATGTTTCTTATAAACAGCACATAATTGGATCCTGTTTTTATATCCAGTCCCACAATCTCTGCCTTTAGATTGAGATGTTTAATCCATTTACACTTAATACAACTATAGTAGGATTTAGATTTACCATTTTGCTCTTTATTTCCTGGATGTCTCAGGCCTCTTTTGTTCCTCTATTCCTCTGTTACTCCCTTTTCTGTGTTACACATTTTTTCCTAATGTACAATTTAAATTTCTTTGCTTTTTTTACCATATATTTAAAAAACATTTTATGTCATGACAGTATCAATTTGCTCATTTGAAAGCCTTCAGTTTTTTAATGTACGTATAAGTTTTTCATTCCAAACATATTACAGAAATATGCATGAATATGCATTCTTACCCATACAAAGGTCTTTACTGCAGTAGCTCTAATAGTCAAAATTAGGAATAACATAATATATATACCATAATATAATAACATAATATAAAAGGCAACTGATTTATAAAGTAGGATGTTGTCATGAAACATCAATAGTTTAAAAGAAATTAGGTTACCCTACATGCAATGATGATCAAATTATAATAGAAAATAGAAAAAAAGAAAGCTTCAGAAAAAAACATATAGTATTATAGTAGGCTCAAAAAGAAGCATATATACCTGTAATATATACATTTATACCTATAATAAGAATATGCAAAGAAAAATCTGTCAGACTTCTCCACCAAATTCTTTATTGAGAAGACTGTGTGAGACTGGAATTAAAGGAAGATTTCCATTTTCTGAAAAAAAAAATTACTTTATTAGTAGTTACTATGGGGATTATAATATGAATATTAAATTGAAATAAACTAATTCAGTTTAATATTAATTCAACTTAAATTGTGCATAGAAAATTTTCTCCAATATAGCTCCCTTTATTCACCCCTCTTTGTGCTATGGCAATGGAACCTGTCATACAAATTACACATTTATACTCAGAAAGTTTTAAAGTTAATTTTTGCTGAAAATTATACAATTTACATATTATATTGTAGCAACTCTTGAATCAGATATCTCCTTATTTTTTTATTTAAACCTTCATAATTGAAAAATAAAATACATATACAGAAAATCTCACAAAAGAAGTCAGTACTTAATGAATTATTGTAAAGCAAATGCCCTTGAAGTCAAATAGCCAAATCAAGGAGAGGAGTTTGATAGTCTCCCTCTCCTAAAAAGTAGCCATTATCCTGACTTTTTTTAAAAGATTTTATTCATTATTTTTAGAGAGAAGGGCAGAGAGGGCGGAAGAAAGGGAGAGAAACATCAATGTATGGTTGCCTTTCACCTGCCTCCAGCTAAGGACCTGGCTGGAGACCTGGCTTGCAACCTGGTTATGTGCCCTGGCTGGGAATCGAACCTTTGGATTCGCAGGCTTGCGCCTATCCACTGAGCCACCAACCAGGGTTATCCTGACTTTTATGATAATCATTCCCTCGTATTTCTTTATAGTTTTGGCATCCAAGCATGAATCCCTGAATTACATTTTATATTTCCCATTTCTGTGATTTGAATTTTGAGAGTTGGTTTTTTGTTTGTTTGTTTGTTTGTTTGTTTTAAGATTTCATTTATTATTTCCAGAGAGAGAGGAAGGGAGAGAGGCAAAGAGGGAGAGAAACATCAGTGCATGGTTGCCTTTCATCTGCCTCTAGCCACGGATCTGGTTGGAGACCTGGCTTGCAACCTGGTTATGTGCCCTGGCTGGAAATCGTACCAGCGACCTTTGGGTTCACAGGGCAGGTCCTTATCCACTGTTCTACCAGCCAGGGCTATTTTGATTTTTTTTTAATTTTATTTCAATATTTTTAGAAAGAGGGGAAGGGAAAGAGGCAGAGAGGGAGAGAGACATCAATGTATGGTTGCTTTTCACCTGCCTCCAGCCACAGACCTGACTGGAGACCTGGTTTGCAACCTTGTTATGTGCCCTCGCTGGGGAATCGAACCTGCGACCGTTGGGTTCGCAGGCCGACACCTTATCCACTGTGCTACCAGCCAGGGCTCCTATTTTGAATTTTTTTATCTACAGATTTCCCTCTTCATCTTCTCTCTTCCCAAGACCCCAATTTCTTTTTGTTGTTTTGTTATTTTTCCCTTCTGCTACTTATTCTTCAGCACCTTTCCTAAACTAGTTCTTTAGAGTCTGTATGCCCTGCAACATATAGCCAATGAGTTCTCTGCTTCCTTTTTTAAATTTTGCTTCCCTTTTTTAAACTCAGCTTTGTTGGATTCACAATAGAGTCATCATAGTTTAGTGATCAATCAATGATTGGTCAGAATACTTCCTTCCATATTTTAAGTCAATAAGTTTTCCACCTTTTGCCAATGGCATCTGTACATAAAAGCACACTTCCAAATTTCAGGCAGCTTACAAATCAGCCTTAGTTTTAACTTCCTGCTTATGCATTTTCAAAGAAAGGCACACATGAATAAGAAGGGCCCTTGCTTGTCCCAGGTCTCTCCTGGACGTAAGCACAGCTTCGGCATACGTGAAGTCTTCTAGATTCTTAGCAATACAGCAAAACTTTTCAGTTTCCTCGGTGACCATCAAGTTCTCCAGGTTTTTCTCTTAAATGTTGGGCTTAGCTCTTGTTTGCTCCAGCTGAAATTACAGCCTTAAGTAGCTATGACGTTAACTTCAACCATTTCCTACTGGTTTTGATAACAATTTAAGGCTAGGGATTTTCCCCAGAACTGAACCTCCAAGTCAGATAAAATTCCACCAACTCCCTAGGAACAGAGCTTTTATAAGAAGTTGTGAGATCGGTACAATTGTCACTGTGCACTGAATATGATGCTTTCAGCAGAGCTCCAAGGAGTGACCCCCTCTGTTGATCTTGAGGCCGCCATTTGTTCACAGCTACTACACCCTGGAGCCAGGTAGAAGGGGAATGGGCAGAGCTCCAGTTAAATCACCATAGACCCCACTCTTACATCTGCATTCAGTAGTTTTCTTGAATAAATGATTTTCATTTGTTCTCTGCCTTTGGCTTCCAGAGTTTTGAAATAGTTGGTTTCCATATTTTCACTTTTTTTTTTTTTTTTTGCAACTGCTTTTATGTAGATTTAAACTCATCGAAGTCCTCACTCTGCCTTTCTGCAAGCTTCACCCTATATGTAAAGTCTTTGCTTTTTTTCTTTCTTTCTTTTTTTGTTTTGTTTTATCTTATGAAAATACTGGTTTACTTCACATGTATACTTTTATCTCCCCACCATTTCCATTTGTCTGAACACCACTACTACCATAGCCTATCATAACATTCCATACATGCTTAAAACCAGGCAAAGGGTGGAGTTTCATCTTTAAAAACTAAACAGGCATTTCGGACAACACATTCTTGGCAATGGAACCTGCACAACGTTTATCACACACTGTGGAAGAAAGTTCTCACTCTGCATTATAAAAAGGACAGCCAGATATCAACTGTTATAGAAATGAAATAAAACAGAAAATTTTAACCAACTGTTTAAACTGTTTTCTTAAAGAGACCTCCTCCACTGCCAGAGATCTTGAGTAGCCGCCTGGTCAACCATCCGAAAGCAATTCTTCACATAATAGATTAATTTGGCTCCAAGAGTTAGGGGTGGGAAGAGTGGAGAGTGACTACAAATAGATATGGGAAAGGGAGGGGGACATCAGAGATAATTAAAATGCTCTAAAATTTATTAAATAGTGGTCATGATTTCACAATTCTGTGAATATACTAAAAACTACTAAATTGTACACTTTAAATGTTGAATTCTATAGTGTGTGAGTTATAGCACAATAAAGCTTTTTAAAATCCTTTATAGAGTCCTTATAAATGAGCAAAGGCAATTTTGAAACTTTGAAAACTATTTCAGATCTACCTTAATGACCAGTTGAACTACCCTCTCCTTCATTTATGCATTTAGCCTTTCATCTGTCTCATGAAATGATTCAGGTGCTATGCCCAGCTGAAAAGAAGCACTTAAGGAAGTGTTAGGTATTGTTATTAGTCATTAAAAAATTGCAGTGCCAGTGTGCCACTGTGTAACAAAATGAATGAAACCCGATTCTACCTTGTAAGAGCTCAATAATCTAAAAGCACACAGACATGTAAACAAACAAAAAAAATCTACAACAATGAGAAAAGTGTTTAATAAAGAAATATAAAAGACACTATCAGAGTACAAATGGAGAAGTCCGTTTTTTAGTCAGGGGAGAACAAAGGAGGCCTTCTGAAGATAACTGAACCTGAATATATGTTTCAACACCTAATAACCTGCCAAATCAGTTGAAGGAAGAGTTTTGTGGGTAGAAAGTAGAAGAAGGTGGCATGTTTCAAGGAAAAGAAACAGCATATACAAAGATAAAGAAGTATGAGAACTATGCATGGTATGTGAGGAAGTAGCAAAGTATTAGTAGAAAAGTAAGTAAAGAGGTTAGACTTCCTCCTGTCAGCGAAGAGGATTCCCAGAAGGATTTTAAGCAGGAGACTGTCCTTCACCAGCAGGAAAAGAAAAATGCATTCAAGTGCACAAGGCTAGTGGCAGGAAGCCTGGTTTAGGATCAGAAGGAACATTCACCTAAGGAAGTAATGGAGCAGGAAGTGTTGAGGAAGATGAGGAAGAAAATATTTTAAACATATACAGGAAGTAAAACAGAAAATTTGATCATCCATGAGATTTGTACAGTTAAGAAGAGAGGCAGGGTAAACACCCAGATTTCTGGTTTGGTAATGGGGTAAATTTCAGTGCCATTCATCTCAGTGTAGAGTAGAAGAATCAAAATTTAGAGAAAAGGTAATGATTTTTTGATACCTGTGGAATATCCAGGTAGAAATGTACAGTAGTAAGAGTTTAGCTGTAAAGTTTTAAAGAAAGCTATGGGCTACAAATAGATTTGTGAGTTGACAGCATACAGTTATTACTAGAAGCAGTACCAAAAAAAAAAAAGTGTATATATTTAAAGTGTACATTGAACAGGTCCATTGAAACATCCATGACCTCAGTTTTGTGTGTGGTGAACCCACTTAAGATCTATTTTCAAATACCATATGATCTCACTTATATGTGGAATCTAAAAATAAACTAAATCCATAGATTCCAGAAACAGATTGGTGGTTGCCAGAAGTGAGCGTTGGAGGGAAACAAACTTCCAGTTATAGAATAAATAAGCCATGGAGAGGTAATGTATAATATGGTGGGTATGGTTAATAATATTACATTTTATATTGAAAAGTTGCTAAGAGAATAAACCTTAAAAGCTCTTATCACAAGAAAAAAAATGTAACTACATGGTGATCAATGTTAACTAGACTTATTGTGATGAGCATTTCACAATATACACAAATACTGAATCATTATGTTGTACACCTGACACTAATGTTACATGTCAGTTATACCTCAATTTTAAAAATCAGAAAAAATCTTTGTTAGTAAATTTCAAGTATACAGTATATTGTTATTTTTATCACTATGCTGTATATTAGTTCCCCAGAGCTTATCTTATAAAATTACATTTTTAGCAATAAAATTGGTCATTTTCTCTTTTGAAACCTTAGCTTAAAATTTCATGTTTTAGTGCCCATCAGTGGATAATTGGATCAAAAACTTTGGTACATTTACACAATGGAATACTATACAGCAGAAAGAAAGAAGGAACTCCTACCCTTTGCAACAACATGGATGGAACTGGAGAGTATTATGCTTAGTGAAATAAGCCAGTCAGTGAAGGACAAATACCATATGATCTCAACCATTACAGGACAATAATGAACAAAACAACAAGCAAAACAGAACCAAATATATGAATACAGTGAATAGGCCTTCAGTGGTCAGGGGGGAAGGGGTGAAGAAGAGGCAAGGAAGGGGAGCACTTTAGACAAGAACCTAATATAAAGGAACCATGGACATGGACAGGTGGGATTGACTTTGGGGGAAATGGGTGGGTGGGGAGGGGGACAGAGGGGAGCAAAAAGGGGATGGATGTAATACAACAACAATAAATTTTTTTTTAATTTCATGTTTTGAGTATCATTGCATTTCTCTTCATCGCAATGGCAACCTTATGATAGACTGTGCCAAACTCGTTTGTGTCAGTGCCTCACAGCCACCTAAAGGCATCTTGTCTTTGCATGTAGTAAAAGAACGTGATAATGAATGGGATTCATCCAGCCCAAAGTCTCAGGTCAGTTCCAATAAGCCACAAGAAATGAATTTAGCATAAGTTATTTAGGGTGAAAAGTGGGAAAAGATGAATACCATTTATTTAAATAGGCCAACATAAAAAAACAATCTAATGTGAGAGCCACTATTTCTGAATATACATACTCTGTTTTGTCTAAGTAAATCAATTCTTTGGAAGTGAACATAATGCACTACTTTGATTATTTTTAATGAGTTTTTCCACACTACATACTGTACCTTTATATCAATAGCTATGAATTCTGCTATCAAATGTACAGAAGAGTTCATTTCCTTGCATCTAGTGTATTTTTTAAAAGATTTTATTAATTATTTTTAAAGAGAGGGAAGAAGAGGAAGGAAGAAAGGGAGAGAAACATCAGTGTATGGTTGCCTTTCACCTGCCTCCAGCTGGGGACCTGGCTGGAGACCTGGCTGGAGACCTGGCTGAAGACCTGGTTACATGCCCTGACTGGGAATCAAACCAGTGCCACTTGGATTCGCAGGCAGGTGCTCAATCCACTGAGCCACACCAGCCAGGGCCTGGTGTATTATTAAAATATGCATTGTTTTATCATGAATGACATGTCAAAATAGAACTATTCATTTATTTGTGAATATTCTTCACTTAAAAATTTGGGAATTATGCCTTATTGCTTAACAAGTGGCCAGGTGAATGATTATTTCTCCATCTCAGCCAGCAGACACTCATTTTTCAAAACAGTAGACATTCACGTTTTATTTTGAATAAACACCATTTATTAAATATCCATCACTATTGCTGTCCTGATAGCCATTTGAAACAGCTCATCATTTATGATAGCAATGTTATTGCTCTGGGTCAGGCTGCCAAATAGCTGAAGAAACACATTTGTCATCTACCTCTCAGGTTCTAAAGGGAAGTGAACTTTAGGTTATGATGAGTCTAGCTAGAGCT
Organism: Noctilio leporinus; assembly: GCA_004026585.1. Classification (NCBI taxonomy): domain Eukaryota; kingdom Metazoa; phylum Chordata; class Mammalia; order Chiroptera; family Noctilionidae; genus Noctilio; species Noctilio leporinus. The sequence continues at coordinate 194,545 of PVIW01001630.1, read as the reverse complement.
CTCTTTTTCTAAAAGAGATGGTAAAGGGAAAATGAATTCTTCTGTTTATTTGTTTGTTGGTTGGGATTTTTTGCATGGGCATTTATAATGACCCATGGTGAATCACCATAATAATATATAAAACATGGAAACTATTTGTTTGACCTGGCAGAAAGGTATTTTTATGTTTGGCAGCTACTTGAAGGCTCTATAGGGAACACTTCTAGAACAATCACTTTCTCTTTTGTAATAGTAAAATACATAAGAAGTCTACTTTTTATTTTAAATTCTAGATTTGTTTTCATTTGGTTTCTCTCTCGGTACAGTTGCAAAAAGTAGCTGCTAATTAAATTCTCCAAGTTTAGTATTATTGAGTATATCTTTTTGGCTATTATATTTAAGTAGTAATTCCCTATAAACTTCAAAAATGAATGCAGTGTTATACATTGCTAAGAGGACATTTGAATGTGAAGAATATCCTCACCATCTGAGGACAAAGACATGGATGTGCATGGATCTGATATGCAAATTGTACCTTATTTTTTCTCAACATTTCCTTAATTGCTAGTGAGACTGCATGTCTTTTCATATGCATATGAATTATAAATTCCTGTGAATTTATTTTCTCTTTTCCTTTGAGTTGCCTATTCTTACACTAACACCACACTATATTTTCATTATTATAGCTATAGATATGTTTGAGATCTACATTTCTCTCCTTTTTTATTTATTCCTATTTTCTCACTATTTTTAGAGCCCTCCTTTTACCCATCTTCTATATTTAATTTTCACGTGGCATCTCAAATCTGTCTATTCAAGTTCTAATGATATTTAACTCAGTCCTATTATTTGTTGAAATTATTACAATTACTGCAACCACCTTGACTGGTTTTCCTTCTCTCATTTCCCCACTATAGATAGTTCACTCTCTCAACTCTCTTTGTAAAGAAATCAAACTATTTTGAGGTCTCATAGAATGTTTATAACAATATTATTGAGATGTAATGAACATACCATACAATTAATTCATTTATATGTATAAATCAATGGTTTTTGGTCTATTCTCAAAGTTGCACAGTCATCACTAATTAATTTTAGAGTTTTCTATCACCCCAAAGAAAAGCTCCATGCCTTTTATTTATTTTTTTAAGATTTTATTTATTTATTTCGGGACAAAGGGGAAGGGATGGAGTAAAAGAGGGAGAGAAACATCCATCAGTTGCCGCTCACACACCCCTAACTGAAGACCTGGCCCACAACCTAGGCATGTGCCCTGACTAGGAATCAAACCAGAGATCTTTCCGTTCTCAGGCCGGCACTCAGTCCACTGAGCCACATCAGCTGGGGCCAGACCCGTATAGATATTAGCCCTCAATTCTGCCATCTTCTTCCTCCTCTCTATCTAGTAGCAACCACTCTATCTAGGCAACCACTAATCTACTGTCTGTCTTCATAGATTTGCCTGTTCTGGATATTTGATATAACTAGAATTCATAATCTATGGCCTTTTATAACTGGCTTCTTTCACTAAGCACAATGTTTTCAAAGGTCATCTATGTTGTGGCATGTATCAGTACTTCATTTTTTTGTCTGTTTGTTTTGGCCAAATAATATGACATTGCATGAATATATCTTATTTTACTTATTTATACATATGTTGATAGACATTTGGGTTGTTTCCACATTTTTCCTTTTATGAATAATGCTGCTACAAATCTTATATAAACTTCTCGAGCCTGTTATATTCCAATAAAAAATTCCTTTGGAATTTTTGTAATTGCCTTAAATTTATAAATTAATTTGAGGAAATTTTTTGTTACAATATTTAGTATTTCCATCCAGAAAAAAAATATTTTTCCTTTTATGGTTATTTAGGCCTTATATATTGCTTACCATGAAGTTTTATAGTTTTCTTTATGAAATTCTGGTACCTTTCATTTTGTGCTATAATTTCTACTTATTTTATAATATTTTGCTATTTTGAGTGGAATTTTTTAATTAAAATTCCTATTTGGTGAAAGCACAGAAAAGAAAGGGGCACAAATGAAAAGCTTACAAATGACATAGGACAGATTTCTGGGGCAGGACAATCACAGCTATCATCTCCCTCCCCAGGATGCCTAGAAAAAGGTAAATAGGGACATTATTTCATGGTTTGAGGGAATTTAATTGTTCTCTAATGTCACCAGACCTTGATGGTTTCCTGTGAGAATTTTTCTTTTTGAGATACCCTGCAGGAGTCTAGTAATCATGAAAGGACATTTATATTATTTGCCCTGAAGTTTAAGGTGCCATGTCAATGATAGGGTTGTCCCATCTTATTACTGCCTATATTTTAGAATGTGACTAAATGTACTCCTTTTATTGTTCACTTCCAGGATTTCTAATGAACACTCCCCCAAACTCCAGATCCGGAGTCACAGTTACCTGAGGGCAGTAAGTGAAGTCTCCATCAACCGAAGTCTGGACAGCCTTGACCCTGCCGGCCTGCTCACATCACCAAAGTTCCGCTCCAGGAATGAGAGCTACATGCGAGCCATGAGCACCATCAGCCAGGTGAGTGACTTGGCCACAGCCATTAACCACACAGGGATTAGTGGACATGGAGAGCACACGAAGTGAGGAGGCAGGAAGTCCCCCAGCAGACCTCTTCTGGATCACAGAGGAGGTCTGGTCTAAATGCTACTTGTGTTTGGCCCCTGCAAGTATCCTGTATCAACAGTCTACCAAAGGGGAGGGATCCTCTGCAAATAAATAAAGCACATCAGAGAGTCCTTGGAAATTCATAAAAAGACACTCAGTGCCAGGAAATTTGTCAGCAAGAAGTGAATGGATGAGGCTTCCACTGGAAAATGCTTGAAGGATAAAAGGACAGTGTAGACATGGGTGACAAAACCAAGGCACTGTCTAATCATAAAAGTACAAGTAACTTAGCAGGTCATCAAGACAGGGACCCAGGCACAAGAAATGAGATACGGTCTATGTCCCTCAAGTGGCCCTAGGCAAACGTTGTGGCTTGGTAATGAGACAAAAGCCCACTTCTAAGAACTGGTACACAGGACTAGGGTTGAAGACTCAATGGAAGTGATTTATTCAGCTAAAGCTTTTTTAGTCTCTCCCATCCAGGATCTCAGAGGGCACACGAGGGAGCTGTACTGCCTAAGCTCAAAGGTGGAAAGAACCTGGGACTCTTGGAGGACCTGATCTTGCAGTTTTCAGGGACCACCAGAGAAACAGAAAGTGCCTCAGAAACTTTCTAGAAGGGCAAATAAGAAGAGTATTTTTTTTTTTTTAAGATTTTATTTTATTCATTATTTCTGGAAAGAGGGGAAGGGACAGAAGCAGAGAGGGAGAGAGACATCAGTGTATGGTTGTCTTCCACCTGCCTCCAGCTACAGACCTGGCTAGAGATCTGGCTTGCAACCTGTTTATGTGCCCTGGCTGGAAATCGAACCAGCGACCTTTTGGGTTCACAGGCTGGTGCCTTATCCACTGAGCCACCAGCCAGGGCAGAAGGTATTTTTTAAAATGATGTTTAGGACCACTTTATTTAAGTTTATATCACAATTTTAAAAATAAGTACCATGATATTTACTCAGCTAATATTTGTTGAACAAAACCCTGGTCTGGATTATGCAATAAAACATAAACCCTGTTCCTCAAAAGCATACAATCTAATAAAGAACATACAAAAACCATAAAAGTGCTATTGTTAACATTATTTCTTTGAACAGCACAAAAACACTCTGAGGTAGGTAGGGCAATAATTCATAATAATAGCTACCTAGTCCTGACTGGTGGCACAGTAGATAAAGAGCCAGCCTGCTAACCCAAACATCACTGGTTCGATTCCCCAGCCAGGGCACATAACCAGGTTGCAAGCCAGGTCTCTAGCCAGGTCTGTACCTAGAGGCAGGTGAAAGGCAACCATACATTGATGTCTCTCTCGCTCTCTTGCCTTTCTCCCTTCCCCTCTCTCTGGAAATAATGAATAAAATCTTTAGTAATAATAATAAAAGCCACCTCTACTGAGTTAAACACTGTAACAACTGCCTTATATTTTTAAAATATTAGTTCTTATAAACACTCTGTAAAATACTAAGTAACCAGATGTTAAATAAGACTGTCTTTGGAGTTATGAAATTATCAACAAGGTCCTGAAGCTGAGGGGGAAAAGACATTTAGTATCCAGATTTTCAAGAGAGCTTCTAGGCATGTGATGTAGAAGTATGTGCTTTTACAAATAAAGTAGTATTTGATTCTTACTTTGAAAAACACTAGCCTAAAGCATATGCAAGGACAAGCAAATGCTCTAGTTTGGTTGGAGCTTAGAATATTTATAGAGGCAGCAATGGGAAATCTATTCTGAATTTTGTTCTCGAGACATTTTTGTACAAATGGTCTTGCATGCCAGGATCGGTGAACTTGACTTTATCTATTAAGAATGGGATAGATTAAAGATTAATTAAAACTTCAGCTTTTAAGCAGGCAAGAAATGTAATTAGACCTTTGATGTAGAATAATTAATCTGGCAAAACATGTGGGAAATATTAGAGATGATGAGAGATTAGAGAAGCTAGTTTGGAAAACAAACATTGTGATGATCAAAGTAAATTAATACTATAAGGTAAATTAATGCTACTGACGGTGCTGCAGCTGATGATGGTGGTGATCATGGGGGGAATGGGTGATATTGTGGCCATATTGGTGGTGGTGGTGGTAGTGGGAGTGATGGTGGTAATAGTAATGATGGTGGTAGAGATTATGGTGTTGGAGATAATGGTGGCAATAATGATAGTAGTGATAGTGATGGTGGTAATAATGGTGGTGGTGGAGGTGGTTATAGTGGTGATGACAGTGATGCTGGCATATGTGGTGATAATATAGTGTGGTAGGTAGGACTAAAGATGAAACAAATAATGCATTTGAACAAAAGAAATTATGAAATCGCAGCCTAAGCGCTGAAGTATGTCTAATCTATAAGAGTGAGACCCTAACATAGAACCATAGCTAAGAAATTGGTCTTGAATAACTAACTTGTTTGTTTCTGCCATTCATACCTCACAGGAATAAAATACCCCTAAAACAGATTGTGCTTGAATGTTAGAGAATAATTTAACACCTTTTCATATGGTTATTCTCTTTCTATACTTTTACTGTGCATACACCTAATTAAATTGGGGGATTTTAAAAGTAAGGCTTGAGAAGAATGTTATAAAGTCACATTTTAAAGTATATTTTGTATAGTAACTGTTATTTCCAAATTAGCTTAATTTGTCTTAATTTATTTTAAGTCAAAGTTTTTTGTTGTTATTTTTTTTTCTAAGATATTATGTATTATTTCCAGAGAGAGAGGAAGGGAGAGAGGCAGAGAGGGAGAGAAACATCAATATATGGTTGCCTCTCACCTGCCTCCAGCTATGGTCCTGGCTGAACACCTGGCTTGCAACCTGGTTACATGCCCTGGCTGGGAATCCAACCAGTGACCTTTGGGTTTGCAGTCCAGTGCCTTATCCACTGTGCCACTAGTCAGGGCCTAAGTCCAAGTTTGAAACATCTTCATCTGGAATGGTTAACTAGAAACCAATAGACATATTTTGTCTGACAACTTTCTTGGTATCTATATAATTTGAAAATTAAGTATTAGTGTGCTCAGTGGTGATGTCAGCAGTTCAGCTGTGACTTTTGACCTAGATCATCCCTTCATAATATGTATACAAAGGAATGGAAACCCAGATGAAATAAGTGTTTATGGCATACAGCTAGTCAATGACAGAACTTAGAAACTCAAGTATTTGAGTCCTAACTTATAAGTTTCTTTAATGCCTGCTAGTATTGAGTATTGGTGGCAATAATATAGTATACTGTTAACAATAGTAGTCATAATGAAGGAAATTAAAACAATGCTTATATATATTCCATTGCAATATATTGTTTACCACAGAAGGCTAGAAGCTTTGCATAGTATCTCATTCATTTCATATGAACTCTAGAAAACATCATTTTTAATTTATGAAACTCAGTTTCAGAGAGTTGCAGTAATTTGTCTTATTCTTCCCACTATACTAACTCAAAAAAATAGCCACTATTTATGCAGTGCTTACCATGTGCCTAGATATATTGTATGCATCTGTATATGTTATTTTACTTTTATTCTTAAAGTATTCCTGTGGGGTAAGTATTATTTCAACCATTTTACAGATGAGGAAAGTGAAGCTCAGAGAATTCAAGCAAATTGCCCATGATCTAGCAGGACAAGCATTAAGCTACTGCTTCTTCCCACATAAACTATAAATCCAAGTGGATTTAAAATCTAAGCAATAACACAAAATAACAAAAATATTAATGTGAATCTTTGAAGAATATATGTGTGATGTTGTGGTAAGAATGATAATTTTTCATAAAGCAAGAATTCCAGAAGACATAAAGTAAATGATTGACATCTATTCTAACTAACTTAAATGTTGCTGTGTGGGAAACATCATACAATTAAAATACAATCGATGGGGATAATATTTAAGTACTTTAATAAAAATAGTTAATGTTCCAGTGCTTAAAGTGTTCCTATCAATTTGTGTGAAAGATAGACAACCCAAAAAAGTTTGTAGCAAAACTTAGGAGACAGAGCAAAAGATATATGAAGGTCAATAAGTATAGGAAAAGGTGCTCATATACACTAGCAGGCTGGTAAAGGCCAATCAAAACAGCACAATATGATTTTTAACCTAACAGATTGGCAAAAATTTCTAACATCTCGCCTGCTGACCATGTGGAGAAGTGAACTTGGGCTCACTTGCTATTTGGAGTGAATTGCTATAATTGTTTTAGAAAGTAAGTTGGTAAAATCTAGAAAAAGGTAAATATCTTTTGGCATAGGAATACCACTTTTCTAGCTCTCTAATACAGAAATAAAAACACCAATATCTAAAGAAAAATATACAAGAATGTTCATCAGAGCATGGTCTCCAAGAATATACCTGAATCACTGTCCATAAAAGAGTAACAAAATAAATTATGGTATAATCATGCTATACAATATTATGGTGGTAGTAACTTAGTGTCTGAATCTGCTTAAATCTCTATAAAAAGCCAACAGAGCAACTAGATAGAAAAATCAAAACTCATGGATAATATTTATAGCAAAATGAGGTAATAACATATCCTTATGATTCCAAAATCTGAGAAAATGAGAACAAACTACCAGTAGCCATAAACTGGCATTGTATCCACACCTGTGTAGGAAGACAAAGAAGAAGACAATGACTTTATTGATGGACTGAGTGTGGAAGAACAAAACAAGCAGGGGTATACTCTGGAAAGCTCACAGGGGGCTATTTGAGAACATCAGCTGAACTGGGGAGGACTTTGCCTTCTCTATTAGTAGGCATGTTCAGGAAGTACACAGCAAGATCAGATGAAGCTAGAGCAATCTGAGTTCACTACATAATGCTGGAAACCAACCAGCCAGTGTGTCCTCTGAGGACCAGGGCCCAGTACTGAAGAGTTGTTCCTATTCCAGTTGGGAATAGAAACAACTATGAGCAAGATAAAGATAATAGCAAAAAAGAAAAAGGTAGGAGTGAGAACAAGAGAACCAGGAAATCTGAGAAAGCAACATTTCTAAAAGAGTAGAAGAGTTGCCCTGGCTGGTAGCACAGTAGATAAGGTGCCGGCCTGCGAACCCAAAGGTTGCAGGTTCAATTCCCCAGCCAGGGCATATAACAAGGTTGCAAACCAGGTCTCCAGTCAGATCTGTGGCTGGAGTCTGGTGAAAGGCAACCATACATTAATGTCTCTCTCCCTCTCTGCCTCTCTCCCTTCCCCTCTTTCTAGAAATCATGAAATAAAATCTTTAAAAAAAAGAGTAGAAGAGAAAGCCCTGTGAATGTTTGTGGGGGGGGGGGGGGGGTGGATCCTGAATACATCTGTCACTCTCTTAAGGCCAGGAAAGCTGATTTTACTGAAAAATGAGCAACAAAAAAATGACCACTTCAAATCAAATCACATTCAAAGTTACTATACAATGAAAAGAGAATAAATCTCAGAATAATATTGCTACAAAAAATGAAAATGTGCCAGAAAGATACACCCACCAAATAGATCAAGACAATAACATACTATTTTCATATGAACTCAGGAACATTAAGAAACTGATATAAGACAAGAAAGAAAAATATATCTGGTTTCTAAAAACTTAAAAAATGATGTCACAGCCTCAACTGGTATGGTTCAAAGGGTCTGATGTCATCCTACAAACTGAAAGGTCACTGGTTCAATTCCAGGTCACCAGCTCCCTGGTGACTAGAAATCTGAGCAGTGAAGTGTGAACAGTGAGTACAAACTTGGGAGGGAACGAGGAATTGAACTCCTGCAGGGGAGGGACTGTGTGAGAGCCTCCCTCTGGTGACTGAGAAAGAGGAAGCTCCACACTGGGCCAGAGGCAGAGAAGGAGAGACCTGCGGGGAGCAGGAGCGGGGGAGCTGGTAAGTGCACCTGCCGGGGCTGCGAGAGGGCCAAAAATGGTACTGCTGCGCCACCCAGGGAGAGGGCAGCTCAGAGCTTCAGCGACAGGGAGGCCCAGTCCTGTGCACCCACACAGGCTCCCAGGCTCCCACAAAAACTCGAAACTGTGAGCCAGGAACTTGCAGCTGGTGCAGCTGGCATGCCCATTGCAGGCAACAAAGGCCTCCTCGAGGAGCTGCAGAGGGAGGAGTAGCGTTAGCTGGCAGGCTGCACTGCGGACCCTCTGGGGAGCCAGGCACGCATCACAGAGACGGTGGTGAAAAACTCCTCCAAGAGCTGGACTGCCTGGAGGGTTAGCCTTTGCCCGGGGGAGCCAGACACTGTTAGCGGACAGGGGCTACCTCCTCTGGGAGCTGCGGGAGGAGGGCCAGCCATCACAGGAACCAACGAGGTTACAGGCCACCCTGCCAGATGCCCATCACAGGCCGGAACCCCCTCCACGAGCTGGAGGGGGAGAAGCAGCCATTGACACCACAGAAGCATCCTGCAGGTCTTCACACAGAACCAGTGAGAGAAGGGAGGGCCCCAAAACAATACCAGCAAAGAAACCCAGCTAGGCTACAGGAGGCCCAGCCTACCTGGGGGCTGATACTCAGAATTAGCCCTGACTGTGACAACCACAGGCCCTGCCACTCCAAGACCACACAGCTAGACTGTAGACTGCAGAGACCTGACCAAGAAAAAGAGGCAGAATCAGGAAATGGATCGTTGCTAATCTCAAGCACCTCAGTTACTCCAAGAGCTACATGAACTATTAATCGCTAACATATCCTTTTGAAAAGTTATTTCCAACCCTCACAATTAGTGCATTTTAAATAAATACTGTTTATACAATAGTGTGTCCCAACTCACATATTTTTACTCCTCCCCTATCTCAATCCACCTAAATAACCAAGACCCTCCTCCTACTCTTGATTTAAAGTCTACTCACTCTCCAGCTACAACTCATTCCCAGTCCTCAATCTTAGTATTCCTCTCTTCCCCAGCCACCTAAACCCTTCCTTTTTTTTTTTTTTTTTCTTTTTCTTTCTTTCTTTCTGTTTTTTTTTTTTTCTTTTGTGGGTGAGCTACTAGGGACTACATATTCTTTTTTTCTACTAAAAGCCCATGGGTCCTGGCTCCACCTGAACCAATCAGGGCTCATTAAGGGTGAACAGGGAGGTAGATGTGGCAACTCTGTATATAGGCATATATTGTTCACTCCCACTTGAGGCTTTCTGGAAAGGTATAATCTACCAAAACTAAACCCAGAAGAAGCAAAAATCCTGAATAGGCCAATAACAACTATTGAATTGAAAAAGTAATCAAAAATCTCCCAAAGCACAAGAGCCCCAGACCATATGGATACACAGGTGAATTCTACAAACATTTAAAGAACTAACTCCTTTCCTTTTCAACCTATACCAAAAAATCCAACAAGAGGGAAGACTCCCAAACTCTTTCTATGAGGCCAATATTATTCTAATCTCAAAACCAGGTCAAGACACAACTAAGAAAGAAAACTATAGGCCAATATCTCCGATGAACATAGATGCTAAGGTTCTCAACAAAATATTGGCCAACTGGATCCAGCAGCACATTACAAAGATCATACACCATGATCAAGTAGGTTTCATCCCAGGGATGCAAGGACAGTACAACATTCATAAATCAATAAATGTAGTACACCACATCAACAAAATGAAAGACAAAAACCATATGTTCATCTCAATAGATGCTGAAAAAGCATTTGATAAAGTACAGCAACCATTTTTGATAAAAACAATCAGTAAAATGGGAATAGAGGGAGCATACCTCAACATCATAAAGGCCATATATGAGAAACCTGAAGTCAACATCATACTCAATGGGCAAAAACTAAAAGCTTTCCCCCTAAGATCAGGAATGAGACAAGACTGTCCATTTTCTCCACTTCTGTTCAACATCATCTTGGAAGAAAAAGGAATCAAAGAGGAAAAAGGAATCAGAGAAGAAAAAGGAATCAAAAGTATCCACAGGGGGAAGGGGTTGGGGGGAGGGGGCAGGCAGAGGCAAGAAAGGGGATCAGCTTAAACAAGAACCTAGTATAAAGGAACCACGGACATGAACAACAGGTGGGATTGACTTTGGGCGGAATGGGTGGGTGGGGAGGAGGACAGAGGGGAGCAAAAAGGGGATGGATGTAATATAACAACAATAATTTTTTTTTTAAATAGTAAAAAAAGAAAAAAAAGTATCCAAATTGGAAAGGAGGAAGTCAAACTGTCATTATTTACAGATGATATGATAGTGTACATACAAAACCCAATAGGTTCCACCAAAAACTTACTCAACCTAATAAGCAAATTTAGCAAAATAGCTGGGTATAAAGTCAATATCCAGAAATCAAAAGCATTTTTGTATACCAATAATGAAACATCAGAGATGGAAGATAGAAAACAAATCCCATTTACCATAGCAACAAGAAAAATAAAGTACTTAGGAATAAACTTAACCAAGGAGGTAAAAGACCTGTACTCAGAAGACTACAGAACATTGAAGAAAGAAATTAAGGAAGATATAAATAAATAGAAGCATATACCATGTTCATGGATGAGAAGAATTAACATCAGTAAAATGTCCATACTACCCAAAGCAATCTACAGATTCAATGCAATCTCAATTAAAATACCAATGACAGACTTCACAGAAATAGGAAAAGTACTTCAAAAATTTATATGGAGCCATAAATGCCCACGAATAGCCAGAGCAATCTTGAGAAAGAAGAGCAAGGTAGGAGGAATCACAATACTGGACATCAAACTATACTACAAGGCTACTGTCATCAAAACATTCTGGTGCTAGCATAAGACTAGACATATAGATCAATGGAACAGAATAGAGAGCCCAGAAATAAACCCAGGACTCTATGGTCAATTAATATTTGACAAAAGGGGAAGGAACATAAAATGGAGTAAAAACAGTCTCTTCAACAAGTGGTGTTGGCAGAACTGGACAGCAACATGCAAAAGATAAAACTAGACCACCAACTTACACCATACGCCAGAATAAACTTGAGATGGATAAAGGACTTAAACATAAGCAGCGCCACCACAGGTCCTAGAGAAAAATATAGGCAGTAAAATTTTAAATATCCTATGCAGAAATATGTTTACTGATACTTCACCAAGGGCAAAGGAAATTTTTAAAAAAACAAATAAACAAATGGGACTATATCAAATTTAAAAGTTTCTGTTCAGCTAAAGAAAATATCAGCAAAATTCAAAGGGAACCAACTGTATGGGGAAATATATTTGCCAATGATACCTCAGACAACGGTTTGATCTCCAATATATATAAAGAATTGGTGTGACTCAACACCAGGGAGACAGACAGCCCAATTAAAAAATGGGCAAAGGACCTGAACAGACAACTCTCTGAGGAAGACATACAAAGGGCCCAAAGGCATATGAAAGAATGCTCAACATCACTAGTCATCAGAGAGATGCAAATTAAAACCACAATAAGATACCACCTCATACCTGTCAGAATGGTAATCATCAGCAAATCAACAAACAACAAGTGTTAGTGAGGATGTGGGAAAAAGGGAATCCTGGTGCACTATTGCTGGGAATGTAGGCTGGTGCAGCCACTATGGAAAACAGTATGAGGTTTCCTTAAAAAACTAAAACTGGAACTGCCTTTTGATCCAGCAATTCCACTACTAGGAATATCCCCGAAGAACCCTGAAACACCAATTTAGAAGAACCTATGTACCCCTATGTTCATAGCAGTGCTATTTACAATAGCCAAGTGCTGGAAACAGCCTAAGTGCCCATCAGTGGATGAAAGGATCAAAAACTTTGATATATTTACACAATGGAATACTACACAACAGAAAGAAGAAAGGAACTCTTATCTTTTGCAACAGAGTGAAAGGAACTGGAGAGTATTATGCTTAGTGAAATAAGCTAGTCAGTGGAAGATAAATACCATATGATCTCACCCATTACAGGACAATAATGAACAAAACACACAACAGGCAAAACAGAACCAGATATATGAATACAGTGAATAGACCTTCAATGGGCAGAGGGGAGGAGGAGGCAAAGAAGGGGAGCAGTTTAGTCAAGAACCTAGTATGGAAGAACCATGGACATGGACAACAAGTGGGATTGACTTTGTGGATGAGGGTGTGGGTCAGGGAAGGGGACAAAGGGAAGTAAAAGGGATGGATGCAATACAACAACAATAAAATTAATTTTTTTTTTTAAATGGATACGCTAAGCCCTGGCTGGTGGCTCAGCCAATACGCCCCAGCCTGTGAACCCAAAGGTCACTGGTTTGATTCCCAGCCAAGGCACATAACCATGTTGCAAGCCAGGTCTCCAGCCAGGTTCATAGCTGGAAATAGGTGAAAGCCAACCATACATTGATGTTTCTCTCCCTCCCTGCCTCTCTCCTTTCCCCTCTCTATGGAAATAATAAATAAAATCTTTTAAAATAATAATAAATAAATAAAATGTTTTAAAGATACACTAAATTTTTGAAATGTACACAACTAAACTATAGAATTCATGGATGCGCACTGGGGTGAAAAATACATAAATAAACACAAAGAAGAAATTGCAATGAAACTTAACATATAGGTTACTTTGGGACTGGGGGTGGTTTCTGGTTTAGGATGAAGCCTGTGGAAGGTTTGCTGAGTACCTGGAAAAAGTTGTTCATTGCTCTGGGCAGTGCTTATAAGAGTGTTTTCCTTATTATAACTTGTTGAGTTATGCATTTGTTTCATGTGGTTTTACTTTATGATTCAATTTTTATGAAAAGTAGAAGAAAGCACATATACATCTCTGGAAAGCTGGTTATCCGAGTTTAATATTTGTTACCTTCACAGGGATAGATGTACTATTTCTTTGTGTGTGTGATGTGTGGCCTGGTGATTGAAAAGGAAAATGTAACATATACTATATATATATATATATACATATGTATAGTTTGTTTTACTTTGAAATCATTTCAAACTTACAAAAGAGTTGCATGTCTCTTTTGACAATGAATTGCAAATATCAACTCCCTTTAACTTTCAATTCATCTCCAAGTATTTCCTAAAAATACATAGATATAAATAATATTTATTTAATTTTTAACATGTACATGCATAATTATTACCCTCATAATTCAGGGATTATATCAAATTAGATAAAGTATGTTAAAGTACTATTTTAAACTATAAAAGGTTATTAAGAAATCCATGTCTCCTTTCTACTTACATGCCTTTAGGAAATTGTTCACTTTTATCTGACGTTTAAAGAATTAGCCATAATTGGAGTGCATCTTCAGTTAACACAAAAGGAAAAGACAGTCAAAAATTGTAATAGTTTTCACTGCACTCTAAGCTTAATTGTAGTTTAATCTGTTAAATTCTCAATTACTTATGAATTTGATAACAGAAGAAAATAGATGTATGAAGTTCTAAAAGACAAAAATGAAAAATGCTCCCACAACTCTACCAAGTGATAAACTGGAGCACTTGGTCTGAATTTATGTATTTATCTTTTTTAGGTGATGCTCAAATCTAATGTAAGTTGTATACAGAGGTATATAAATAAATAAAAAATGACCCCTCACTTGGAAGATTTTTTCAATGCATTTATAAATAACTTATGGGCCATATCAGCTTTTTAAAAGAAGAGTGAAAGGTTTAGTTCATAGATAGTTTGAAAATCTTGACAGTGCTTTTCCAGATTTTGACATATCAAGTTTGGTCTACTTTGGGGCAGAATATAAGTATCTTGCAAGTAAATATAGGGCATGTTTTTATACTTTACACTAAATTAAGATCCAGTTAACACGGAAATTATTTGATGAACTAATCACTTCCAAAGACACAATAAAAATACTAGTTTCCTGAAAAAGAATGAAGAGGTTTTAAGAGAGCTGCAGGACAACATGAAATGTAATAACATCCATATCATAGGGATACCAGAAGGAGAAGAGGAGGAGCAAGGGATAGAAAACCTCTTTGAAAAAGTAATGACAGAAAACTTCCCTAACTTGAGGAGAGAAAATGTCATGCAAACTCAGGAAGCGCAGAACGTCCCAAGGGAGATGAACCCAAACAGGCTCACTCCAAGACACATCATCATTTAAATGGCAAATTTCAAAGACAAGGAGAGAATCCTAAAAGCAGCCAGAGAGAAACAGATAATAACATACAAGGGGGCTACCATAAGGTTATCAGCTGATTTCTCCACAGAAACACAACAAGCCAGAAGGGAATGGCAAAAAATATTCCAAGCAATGAAAAACAAAGGCCTGCAACCAAGAATACTCTACCCAGCAAGGCTATCACTCAAAATGGAAGGTGAAATAAGGAGTTTCCCAGACAAAAGAAGTCTAAAAGAATACATCTCCACCAAACCAGCATTGCAAAAGATGCTAAAGGGTCTGCTTTAAGAAGATGAAGAAACAGAAAGACAGACAGAAACACAGGTACAAAGGTAAATGGATTAAATGCACCAATGAAAAGACATCAGGCAGCTGAATGGATAAGAACCAACTATAACTTATAAATGCTTCAAAGTGATCTTGTTATTATACCAGAAGAACCTTGAAACACCAATTCATAAGAACCTATGTACCCCTATTTCATAGCAGTGCTATTTACAATAGCCAAGTGCTGGAAACAGCCTAAGTGCCCATCGGTAGATGATTGTATCAAAAAACTTTAGTACATTTACACAATGGAATACTATACAGCAGAAAGAAAGAAGGAACTCCTACCCTTTGCAACAACATGGATGGAACTGGAAAATATTACGCTTAGTGAAATAAGTCAGTCAGTGAAAGACAAATACCTTATGATCTCACCCATTATAGGACAATATTGAACAAAACAAATAAGCAAAATATAACCAGATACATGAATACAATGAATAGACCTTCAGTGGGCAAGGGGGTAGGGGGAGGAAGAGGCAAAGAAGGTGAGCAGTTTAGTCAAGGAACTAGTATGGAAGAACCATGGGCATGGATAACAAATGGGATTGACTTTACAGATTAGTGGTTAGGTGAGGAAGGGGACAGAGGGGAGTAAAAAGGGGATGGATGTAATATAACAATAATAAATTAAATTAAGGAACAAAATAAATAAAATACTAGTTTCTACAATGTTTGTGCTTTAAAAAAAAAAAAAATGCCTTCATTGGAAAACTGACCATGGACCAAAGTATTGTTCCCTAGGTTTGCCTTTATAAATAAGGAGAATTAGCACCTGGGCATGCACTAGAATAAGTCTGTAATATAAAGGAAATAAAATGCATTGGATTTTAATGTCATCAGATGCTGCCTTCTTCCAGGAGTTGGAAGTTCGGAGATGCTTGGAAAGAAGAGGTCTCTTGTCCACTGGGTGGTGGGGAGGGTGGGGAGAAGAGGGGCGTGCTGTGTGACAGCGACCTGTCTGTGTCCACAGGTGAGCGAGATGGAAGTGAACGGGCAGTTCGAGTCCGTGTGCGAGTCGGTGTTCAGCGAGCTGGAGTCCCAGGCGGTGGAAGCCCTGGACCTGCCCATGCCCGGCTGCTTCCGCATGCGGAGCCACAGCTACGTGCGGGCCATTGAGAAGGGATGCTCCCAGGATGACGAGTGCGTGTCCCTGAGGTCCTCTTCCCCACCGCGCACCACCACCACCGTGAGGACCATTCAGAGCAGCACAGGTGAGTGAGCAAAGGAGCTTCTCCACCCCGTGACACCACGCCCAGCCTGCCAGCCTCTGCGCCTGGGCTGCGGCACACTGTCCCAGAGACGGCCGGCCCATTGTGCATTTGCAGTTGTAACATAGGCACCGGTCACAAAATACACACACCTGCAAAGCGGTGGTGCTTCCCTGCCTTCCTCTTTCCCCAACTTCTGGCTACATTCACACCCAACCTTCTTTCTCTCTCACCATCTCTGCTTTCAACAGAGGAAATTGTAACTCAAGACCAGGAGGGACAGCATAAGGGTCAGGAGGAACAGGTCTTCACAAGATCCCTGCAGAGCAGTCTAGGAGACAGACAAGTCATCCCTAAAAAACTCCGATTCTTCATGATCAATCTCTGACTTTAGGGATGTGGCTTCCTAAATAAATCATACACCCTAATTGAGCCTCACAAAGCTGGAATGCATTTTTAACTCCATGATATCCACAAAATCACTATCCCAAATAGGAAGGAAGAATTGATGAATCAGTAATACTGATTGAACATTTGACAAGTTCTCTTTCATTATAACAGAGGCAGATTTATTTATTTTAAAACCTCTGCCATATGTATAGAGTACCTTCTTTTCCCCCTAAATAGAATTTTGTTTTATGCCATTAAAGTGTATTTTTATCAGTAGACTGTAGGCAGAAAGGCACAAAAGAGCTTAACTGATTTCCATGACACTGGAACCTGTGCAGGAATGTAGCCATGAGTTATGTAGAACTCTGTGTGTGTGTGTGTGTGTGTGTGTGTGTGTGTGTGTGTGTGTAGATTAATAACATCTGGGTCCAAGAAGAAAACCCCCTCCATCCTAACAAGGCTTAACTTTATAATTAAATTTAGCATAATTCCAATACAAAGTAGTTCAATACAAGATTATCAATCCTAGAGTCAAGATAAATAATGATGAATAAATTAGAAGAAAAAGCTTATGCCAGAATATTGTATTGTTCACTTTCCATTCCAGGGGGATTAAGTGTTGATATTTATCACTCAGCCTACAACTTTTGCAGATTTGAGAATTAACAGGTCTTCAAATATGAGTTAAAATCCTACTACCTAGAGATACGAGGCTGATGTAGGAATTTGAAAACAAAAACAAATAAGAAAAAAAAAACATTAGAGGTTAAACAACAGTTCTTTTTTGACCAATGCAAATGAATATCTCAGGATGAGGGGAAAAGATGCTCCCAGACCTTGTACTGGTTCCTCAGGGAGCTCAGCCCCTCTGACCTCCAAGCAGAGACGGTGAATGTATGTTTTCACTCAGAAATTCTGTAAGAACAGCCACAGGTGAGGTTCATAACTTAAATAAGATTGATTTATGAAATGGAAAGATATTTTTATCACCAGCATATTTATGTGTGTTTACATGTGTACAGTAAAGTGCAGTTTGAAGGTCTGCCCTGTGCCTGCAGCATATCACTGTGTCTTTAGGTGGCTTCGCATTTTCATCATCTCCACGCCACACTCAGCCCTTTCCCAGTGTCTGGTCCATTCTTCACTCTAACGATCTCATTGCCTGCCAATTGCTCTCCTGTCCTGAAACCACCCTGTAAATACACAAAATGCAGATGCTTGCTCAGAAGAACAAGGGAAGGAAAAAGGCCACTGGCTTACTCCTTCCACGTCAGGGAACGGTATCATGGATAAAGTGGGAAAATACTCTAGATAGCTTATTTTTTGCTCACCTCTCAGAGCATTTAGTTACTTAAGAGACAATTGACTTATACTTCCTGCAACAGTTCTTGTGCTAAGGTCTGGAGATTCTCAGAGTTCAAAATAACAGGATTGCCAGATAAAATCCAAGTTGCCAGTTAAATTTAAATTTCAGTAAATAGCAAATAACTTTTGTAGTGTAAGCATACCCCAAATATTACATGGAACATACTTATACTACAAAATTATGTGTAGTGTTTGTAGCTTTTGCTAAATCTGACAAACCTATCAGAAGTCATGAGGGGTTGGAGGGTGAATTGTGTTGTTATATTTAGAATGCAAGTTGAATTGGAGGGTCTTTTGCCAGAGGTCCTTTGAAAGAAAACACCCCCAAATGAGAAGTAAATGAAAACATCATGGAGGTGACTGCATCTGTTCTTCTTGGTCTCTGTGTGGCTCATCCTAAGCAATGGGTCATTGCCTGCAGCTCTCTGGGTGGTAAGGTGGCAGGTTTACCCGCAGCTGTGGAGTTGTGACTGAGGAGGTGGTGAGGTGGAGGGTCGGGGACCAGTGTGGAGGCAGGAATGTGTGACTTGCCTTGGAGTAGAGAAGCATAAAATATCAGATTTTTGCAGAGGGCTTCACCCTTACATCAAACTGAATATTAAGACATAATCATCTTTATAGTTGTGGAAAATAATTTAAGGAGTTATACAAACCATTGCGGTAGATTCTAAGTAAGCACATCACATATTTAGAAATACAACCTTAAGAACTTGAACATCACCTCGCACAATTTCTCTATACCATTAACTTGATCTTTTCCTTAAACCATTATTTTATTACATAAAAAAAAGTTCTGTATCTTTCATTTTACCCTCCCATTACTCCTGTGTGCTCCTCTCCTCCTTTTTCCCTTTCTCATTCACATGATCTCAGTGCTATCATACTAATTTTCTTCTTCTACTGGTTTCCTTCTTATGTTGAATCAAACACAGTTTCATGTAGAAAACGCAGAAAATCTACTTTCTCATAGGATCCAATTTTTGAAAGAAGGAGTTCATCTGCAGAAATCAGGAAGTTACTTTGCTCTAATTTTAAACATTTCCCCCATGTACACAGATCAAATTTCCATCTGCGTTTGTATGACATGATGTAGAATTTCCTCTTGTTCCTCTCCCTTTGTTCATCATTCTTGGATATTCATAATGCAGCCCATTTTTCCTGAACTTCCCCTTGCCTGAGAAAGAGTCTTTATTTTGGCAAATTGCAGTGATTAGCTGTAACTTTCTCCCCACAACAGTCCACATTTTGAGTCTTTGATTTTTGTGTCAGTCCATTTTGATTGTTGAACCTCTCAACAAAATATACTGTTAAATTTTTCTTTTCCAGCTTTGTTCATTCTTCATATTAGCCAAATGAAGCCATAGACAAAAGTCCACAAAAAAAGTGTTTGATGCCTCTTGGGAAAATTATGGTAATGGGCTGAGTTCTAAGTGGCCCTAAGAATCACCTAGCAAAGGGCAGATTAACAGACTCATCCTAGCAAACAGTAGCAAGTTGGGAACTGGTTTAGAGTGATTTATAGTTATGCTTCCTTTGATTTAGTGACTGTTTAGCTTATTTAAATATGATAGAATCTGATATCCCCTTGTTCTATATAATCTGCTTCAAGTACCCAGATATGTCCCCATCTAATAGCTTGAACAAGTTTTTATATAAACCACTGCAAAAGCTTAAGGTAACAACATGTTGATCTGATACATTTATATATTGCACCTGAGACTATTGGGTTAGGATTAGCGCTACTGTATGAAAGTAAAATGCAAAAGTGTGCAATTATCTTCATCCAAATATTTTAGATAAAAATAGAACTTTGTGCCAGAAATATACCCAAACATCCTCTTCAGAGTATTGGGTTAAACCTCCCTCATATATAATTAAGGATGGTTTCCTTCTACTTCCTAAACTGAGCATTTTCCAGGATCAAAAGCATTACCACTGTAGCTAGGCAAACTTGCATCTGCTTGTACTAATAGCCATAAGCAAGAGCATTATAATTATCATTGGATACACAGACACCCACATGGTCAGAAAGAACAAAAAATAAACCTTTTGCAGCAAGTACCCAGGAAGTGGGAGGTTCAGGTGGTATGAAGAGAGGGAGGTTTTTCAAACAAGCATTAATTGCGTTTTGTGGTTTTAAAAGGCAATATAATATTTGAATAAAGATAATATTCTAAAGAACCAGCAAACAATCATGATACATCATTCTCTGATATTTTAAGAAAAAGTTTCATTCTAAAGGTACATGCTTTTTGGCCCTGGCTGGTAGCACAGTGGATAAGGTGCCGGCCTATAAACCCAAAGGTCGCTGGTTCGATTCCCATCCAGGGCACATAACCAGGTTGCAAGCCAGGTCTCCAGCCAGGTCGGTAGCTGGAGGCAAGTGAAAGGCAACTGTACATGATGTCTCTCTCCCTCCCTGCCTCCCTCCCTACCCCACTCTCTAAAAATAATAAATAAAATCTTTTTTAAAAAATAAAATAAAAGTACATGATTTTTAAAGAAGCTTTCTGTAGCAGTATCATTTTTATAAAGGGTAGATAGGCTCACTTGCCAGACTGTTGCTCTTGAAGTGTGTGCTCTATTGTTTTTGTTGGGGTTTTTTTTATTCGGGGAAGCTCTGAAATGTTGATCGGGTTAAACTGATCTCCTGTCCTTTACAGAGCCCCTACCACGAGCTGTGAGGGCCCAGGATAAATGTCCTTCTGGGCGGGCAAACTGCCCTAGTATCCTCCAGACAAGAAGTCAACATAGTTTACCTCTTTGGGTGAGGCTTGGGAGCCACAATGTCAGTAGTATTTACAGTTTGATTTTTCGTAAAACAGAGATCATCTTTTCCCCTAAATTGAGACAGATTCTTCCATAATTCTACTTCACATACTCTCCTAATTGCTTTCAACTCTCATACACTTTTTCAAGTCTTGCTCAGTATAGCAAAACCATGTAGACCACCTGAGGTCAAGCCAATGTTTCAGGAGTTCCCTCACACATTTGGGTCTTCATCCCCAGCCAGCCATGAGGAGATTACATCAACCCTACCTTCATGCACCCTGCACCCCAATCCCATACACCCTGTTCCCCACCCCAACAAAAAACAAAATCCTGAATATGTAAGATTTTAAGCAGAATAACATTAAAGTAATAATTTATATTTGCAATACACATAGTAGGCATTCAATAATGAATGGAGAGAGAACAGAAATATATTTTTTTAATTGTGATATAAATGACATACAACATTGTGTACGTTTAAAATGGACAACATGTTGCCCTGATACATTTATATATTGCAATGCAATTTCCACCATAGTGTTAGTTAACACCTCTATTATGTCACATAATGATCACTTCTCTTTTGTGGTGAGAATATTTAAGATCTTAGCAGCTTTGAAGTATATAATACAGCATTGTTGACTATGATCTAATGCTTTGCTATGCATTGGATTTCCAGAACTTACGTATCTTCTAACTGCAAGTTCATATGCTTTGACTAGCATCTTCTCAATCTGCCCCACTCCAACAACGTACATACACAACCCCCAGTAACCACCATTCTATTCTGTTTCTACAAGTTGGTCACTTTTAGACTCCACATATAAGTAAGATCATACAATATTTGTCTTTCTGTGTCTTACTTGTCACTATGAATAATGTCCTCAAAGTCCATCCTTATTGAAAATGGTAGAATTCCCTTTTCTCTTGTGGCTGAATAATATAACATATATATTATATATGTTCTCATGGCTGAATTATACAGACACACACACACACAATTATCTTCTTTACTCATTCATCTCTTGATGGACACTTAAGTTATTTCCATATCTTGGCTATTGTGAATAATACTACAATAAACAAAAACTACTTAGATACGTCACAAACTGCATAACCAATGGTGAGTGAATAATTAAGGTGGCTTTTCCAGGGAACTAGCATTGCTAGCAAAATGGGTGAATCATAAAATATTAGCAGAAGAAACCTTTACATCATCTAGTCCAGGAGTTTGCAAACTGTAGCCAAATCCAATTTGTTACCTATTTTTGTAAATAAAGTATAATTAGCACAAAGTCCCACCATTTGTTTCCATATTGTTTGCAGTTGCTTTCACTCTTTAGCAGCAGATTTGAGTAGCTGCTGCAGGGACCTTAAAGCCTGGAAAGCCAAAAATGTTTACTTTCTGGCCCTTCACTGGAAAAGGTGGCCACACCTAAATTAATTCAATGAACCCATTTTAAGGTAAGAACACTAAAACCTAAAGTGGTGGGCCTCTAGCTGAGGACAAAGTCAGAATAAAACCCCAGGCCTCCCAGCCCCGGCCCCGTACTTGTTTTGGGTCCCAATTCTGTAAATTATTTATTGTATGATTATAAAATTAATCTGAACTTCATTTTCTTCATATGTGAAGTTAAATTCTAATGCTGTCTCTCTCACCAGCATTAATGACCATTTTTGGAGAATTCTTAGAGTTCAGAGAAAGCACTCTTCTTTCTACCAGGTACTAGTTAATTAATAGGTATTTTTATAAAGTAATGAGGGAAAGGGTCAGAAGTCCAAGGAACAGACATCAGTCAGTTTTTTCAACAAAGAGCCTTTTTTTCCATTCAAGATCAAAACAAGTAGTAACAAGGTGAACATCCAGAGAACAAATCATCATTCTGGAATCAGAGGGAGCAGGAAGAAAGAGAGAAAAGCTTGCTCAGCCTTTCTAGTCAGAAACGTCAAGTTTCTGGTCTGACTGGCGGGAAGACACACAAAATACTGTTTGCACCACCTTAGGGCATTCATTTTTTGGATCCTCAATACCTAATACAAGTGCCAGTAACCTAGCAGTTGCTCAATACGTTTTCTAAGGAAAATAAGATTTAAAAGATGACAAATAGTAAATATTCAGATATACGAGGTCTGTCCCAAAAGTATCAAGCCAGTGTCAATATAATTAAAGCAGTTTGCCCGGCCCATACTTATTGGGAAAGACCTCGTATTACCTAGGCTGGCTCCTAATGAGGTTTCCTTCCCTGAATTTCACCAAATATCCAAAAGGAACTGGAAATATCCACTTATCTCCATCTAAGGAAGCTCTCTCTCTCTCTCACATACACACACACTTACGCACATGCACACAAGATTGTGACACAGCATATGTCTTTTGTAAGGTAATGCTTCTGGCTTTTTATGTCAGCAAAGTGACAGTAATAACTTTTGGAAAAATTTTGGTTACACTTTTCCTTTGGGGAGGACACTCAAATTGTCCTCTCTAACAGAAATATGAAGTCATAAAATGCAAAAGTTCTATCAGACAGAAGACAATATAAAGTCTGAGGAACATCTTAGGCTTTCACCTCCTACATTTGCTTGGCTGTATATACATAAATTACCTTTTGGGAATGGAGCCAAGCCTCAAGGTGACATGCTCTGTAGATATTCCACAAGTCCACTTTTGTCCATCTGAGGGTCTGTCACATGGCCAATAGCAAAGGACTCCCCAGCCCCCAGTCTTTTGACCTTGTGACATTCAAATGATATTATTAATAAGGAAATAATATGTACGCAAATTATACATTGCAATGCCTCAGCCCTGGCTTTGATTTTAAATTTCTCAGCCTTTCTTAGTTTATTAATAATGATAATGACTAACTTTTGGTCACTTACTATTTGACAAGCATTATGAACCAGCTGTATAGATTATCTTGTGTAATCCTAATAAATACTCTCTGACGTGACCGATGTAGTTCCTGACCAGTAATGAGGTACAGGGAAAAAAAATAAGACTTAAAGATTATTATACAACTTGACCAAGGCATTACAGGTGGTATTAAACAGAGCAGGCTTTTAAATTCTTGTTACCTGTCAATAACTGCTTGGTGAAATATGATATACACTTAAATAATTTAATACAAATCTGCTCACTAAATGAAAGGACCCTTTTCTGTCATTCTTTCTTTCCACAAATATTCATTTAGCTCCTGCCATGTCTGAAACTGGTTTTTCCATTAAAGTTTCCAAAAAATCCTCTTTTTAAAAGAAACTATTTTGTTCACATATTATTGACATGGCTTTTCATGTTGATTTATCTAATTGTGGAATATCTGTGTAAAGTGAAGTAAAGATGTTAAAAAAACAAAATTAAAATGAATAGAGAAAAAGCATATAAAAAGAAAATTTGGGCTTAAAGTTTCACATTACATTTTGCATTTTGGCATAACAGATTTAAAAGCTCTAATTTCCAATCCTTTGATCTAGCTACAGTGTAGTTAGACAGCACCGAAAGGAAAAAAGACTTTTTGCCAACTCTAATATAAATTAAGCAGGTGGTAAATTGTGTTTTGTGGCTGATAAAATGATCAAAGGTCTTTGCCTTAGACTAAGTAAAAAAAAAAAAAAAATTACAATAATTTAATCTTGATCTGACTAATCTCTTGATTGAGTGGTAAAACAAAGATGTGAGTATTCACAACCCAGTTACAAAAATCAATCAGAAAACACAAATTAGAAAATCAGACTCCTTTAATGTGAATACTTATTATCTGGAAAATTTCTCAAAAATATAATAACATGCCCTGGCGTATGTGGCTCAGTTGGTTGGAGTGCCGTCCGTCCCATTCCCTAAGAGGTTGTAGGCTTGATTCCTGGTCAGGGCACATACCTACCTGGGCTGCAGGTTTTGTTCCCAGTTGGGAAACATGCAGGACGAAGCCAATCTATGTGATGTTTTCTCTCCCCGCTGCCCCCTCTCCTCCCCCTACTCTCCCTTCTGCTTTTTGCTCTCTAATGCAATAAAAGGCATATCTGCAGTGAGGATTAAAATAATAACAACAATAATAATGTAACACCATAGAACCTAAAATTAAATATTTTATATTTACAATACCCACTCTTTTATTATTAAAGAAACAGCCACATTTAAGTTTTTATAGTCCAGATTTGTCTGACTCCATTCATATTGAGCTTTAATAAATATAGCAAAGTAATAGCAATTAAAATCCATACAAGAATTCAATACTAGTAGTTGGACAACCCTACACAGCCACTTTGGTAGCAGTGTCATGTCACTCCAGGTGGTAAATCCAAGGCCCAAGGCTCTACATTTCTCATTATTACTCTTGCCATTGACTTTCTGTCAAGTGTTCAGGGCAACTTTTACTGATGCCAAGTGTCCTTATTTAAAAACAGAGAAGACCAAAATGAATAGTACCATGATTTTACTGTACTGGCAAATAAGAAACAGTCTTATATTTATTGTCATGATGAATCAATGATCATGTAACCATTAACACTTGGAAAGCTTTCTTTACCGTCTGTTTGTGTCTGACTGACAAGCAAATTCTACCAACATACAAGATAATTGATAGAAAAGGGAAAAAAGGAAAGAAAAATTACCAGTCTAAATTATCTCTAAAAATATGACAAGCTGTCAAAACTTAATCAGTTTTTAATCCTTAAAATATGTTATGCTTTTATGATTTCAAATGAATACATAATATTATTAAAATTAGCTTTGCTTAACCAATTTCATACTTATTATAGGTATATCTCTGACCAAGACAGAACTCATCCTGAATTTCTAGATAGGATTGCCATCCTGGCTCTCTTAAAACCAACCTTGAATTTCTTTTCCATCTGATATTCTTATTTCATCTCATAGTTTCTTCCATAATTAATTCATCCACTGCTTAGCTTCTGAAAAACCTTTCTCCAAAAATATTATCACTAGAATATTATAATGAATTATATCCTTTTATCATTTTCAATGTACTTCTTTCCATCATCTTTTAACATTTTATTTAGAAATAATTATAGATTTTAGAAAGTTACAAAGCTATTACTGAAAAGTCTCTTATACCTCCCACCCAGTTTCCCCCAGTAGTTACATTATGGAAAACTATAATACAGTATCCAAACCAGGAAGGTGACCTTAGTACAATGTATATGGAGACTTCATATTTCATCACATGTGTAAACTAATTCTCATAACCATCACTACAATGAAGGTGCACAACTATTCCATCACCACAAAGACCTATTGTCCACATTTTACCAGTTTGAACAAAGTATAGAAACCTCACCTCCTTTCAATTTCTTTTGTCCTTTCCTATTTATAATATAATTTTTTAATATTTTTAAAGATTTTATTTATTATTTTTAGAGAGAGGGTAAGGAAGAGAGTCGGAGAGGGAGAGAAACATCAATATATGGTTGCCTTTCACCAGCCTCCAGATACAGACCTGACTGGAGACCTGGCTTGCAACCTGGTTGTGTGCACTGGCTGGGAATTGAACCAGCGATCTTTGGGTTTGCAGGCCAGCACCTATCCACTGGGCCACCAGCCAGGGCCTTATAATATAATTTTCTTAAACATTTTCACTACATACATTGAGGAAACTATTGCACAATGTTATACTTTTGCTCCAAATGTCGAACACAATTTAGAAAATTTTAGAGGGAATGTCTATCATGTTTACCCATGGTTTTGCAAAATTTGGTACAGTTTCACCCTTTATCTCTGTGACTGTGTTTTCATACCCACTCTCTTTCTCCTGTCCTCTGAGACTCCAGTGACACAGAGGCCACAATGCCCTCAATGACGGATTTGAGAAGAATGGTTTCCTTAGAAGGCAATGTGATGGGCAGACACTATTTCATCTCTATTACAGATGTCTTCTGCCTGTCAAACAAAAATATAACTCTTGACACACATAGAGATGCCCCACCTTTCATGACCCAACTTTCATTAGTCGAAAACCACCCAAAGTTGCATTTAGCTACTGCATCCTGGTTGCAGGGCCTCTTGTCTCTGTCAGAGTCCATTATCTTCCTTCCCAAGCCATCCAAGTATTATTTATCACCATTCAACCACCTATGGGCTAAATTATATACTTGTTAAAAACATCCAGCTACTCAAAACAAAAACTCAACAATCTTGATTTAGGAAAAGGCGAAGACAAAGAATGGTCAAGGAGAGCATTGTTCATTTTTTTCAAATAATCTAGGATGACTTGAGTGACATATCAAGTGACAGATGAACTTCAATAGAGCACTACTTACCTTAAAAATTTATACTAATACTAGATATTCTGTTTATATAGCTTATGGAATATTTTGTTTGTTATATTCATATAGCAGCCACATCAATATTTTTTCTAATTTGATAGCAGCACATTTATTGTATCTCATTAAGGTAAAAGGTTGATGTAAATCCAGGTAAAACTGACACAAATTACAGTAACTTTTTTAATTTAAAAATTAGTTACCTGAGATACTAACAGCTTGTCCATCAAACAAAAAGAAAAAGAACCACACACTCCAAAATCCTTTAACACTTTCTAAATTACTTAAATCAAAAGAATGAAAGCTCTAAAGGTCACTGGTTCAATTCCCCAGCCAGGACACATAACCAGGTTGCAAGCCAGGTCTCCTGCCAGGTCCATTGCTGGAGGCAGGTGAAAGGCAACCATACATTGATATCTCTCTCCCTCTCTGCCTCTCTCCTTTCCCCTCTCTCTAAAAATAATAAGTAAAATCTTTTTTTAAAAAAAGAATAAAAGCTCTTATCTTTGGTCTATTACAATCTTGAAGTCTACACTTTTTTATATAAGCTCTCTATTCGTATCTTACAACCCAAACAACAGGTTAAAGAGTTTAAATACCATTTAATTTATGGCTTTGCAGTGATTCAGCAATAAGCCTTTGAAACATAAGCCTATGCTTCTTGCCCCTAAGATTTGCTCCATGAATATTTGTTCATAGTTGAAAGAAAATGTAGAATTTCCTCAGGAAATTTTCTGCATCAGTGAATACTGAAAGTTTCTTGGATAACTCCAACATCTACACAGAAGCAGAAAGGGCTTTATAATTTTCTCATGTACCTGAAAACAAACCACTTCATTTTAAGAAAATGGAACAGTTGCACACTCACAGTTGTGAGTTTCTCTCACACCATCCTGAGGAACAAAGTTTCAATAATTTCTTATCTGGGGGGAGAGAACTTCCAACAAGAAGTGATAATAGGAATCCAAGAGACTGAAAAATGTTAGCTTCTGCAAATAAAGGCTTTATTTTTATTCTCAGGCTGTTAATTCAACTTTATGTTTTTTATCCCCATTTCTTTTAGCCAAAGCACCATGGAGGTTACACCCCTATCTTTTATCTCTCTCTCTTATCTGTAAATATGGAAGTTGTATTACTACTATCCTCAGTCCTGACCTGGTCTCAATTTTCTAGTTAATCTGTGACTATCTGTATGAGGGACTTCATGGAATGAGTATTAAAACATGAGAAAACCTATAGAGGATTTGCATCAACATTTATTCTTTCTATTTTTTTTCTAGATTTCTCTTAAAATACATTTTATTTTTTACCTCCTCCAAAATTAGGGCACTATGAAAAATACTGATAAACTGTAAGGCTGCTACAAACACCAGATCACTTCTCTATTTTGAATTCCCATTAAATTTTTTTTTAAAACAGTAAAACTTACACTCTTTACTTCCATCCAAGCCACAAATTACCACCCAAGCCATGTACTAAAATCTCAAATAACCTTTTAACATTCATTATTTTTAACTTATAGTTTTCTTCTATGAATCTGTTCTGCAGAAATAATGTGAAACAAAGAAAAATTATAGACAAAGATGTTTATCGCATTATAGTAAAAGATTCGAACAACATTTTTCAGTGGTAAATACTTTTCTATCAGTAGAAGAAAGGATAAGTAAATTATGAAACATCCACTTCAATGGACTATTAAATCAACTGTAAATATATGTTTGGAGAGTTTATAATAATATAGAGGGAGAGCCCTGATATTATATTATAAATCTATAACACATTGAAGTATTATTCAAAATGTACATACAAACATACCCATATAGTTCAGAACTGTGTCAGGAAATTGTGCCCAGGAAAAAAAAAAATAGGAGAAAATACACTAGAATGTTAAACAATGGTTATTTTTGGTATTTGAACCAAAGATGGATAGATAGATAGATAGATAGATAGATAGATAGATAGATAGATAGATTCCTTCCCCCTCTCCCCCCAGAGAGAAAGGAAGGGAGAGAAACATCAATGTATGGTTGCCTTTCACCTGCCTCCAGCTACAGACTTGGCTGGTTATGTGCCCTGGCTAGGGAATCAAATCTTTATATTATATTATCCAAATTTTCTGTGTACATGTTTTACTTTCATAATAAAGGAACTTTTAAAAAGAGCAAACATTTAAAGTTAAAGTCCTATCGGAAATAATAATAGATCTCACATCGGCATGCCTTTCAGGTTTTACATTATTTTCTTTTAATTATTTTATTAAATGAAGTCTCCTAGGTTCAGAGTTTAGACTAGATAGTTAAAGGTAATTTCTAGGAAGATGCTGCTTTGTGATTGTTCTTACACATCTAAGCATATATAGCCTCTAGAAAGCAATTCTTTAAAAAACAAAATAAGATAAATGTTTAAAGAATTCTTTCATTTATTTCCCCTCACGGCTATGGTAGTGGCAGGTGAGTTTTTTGTAGATTTTATTGTGGATTTTTTCCCCTTCATATTCAGAAGCAGTTAATTTGCAAATGACTTCTTGCAGGTGCTTTTTGAGGAGAAGGAAGTTCAGGACAAAGGAATAAAGCTCCATAAACCCAGCTTATAGTGTCCTTAAAAACATAAATCCATGCCTTTGTAGTTCTTACTCTGACAAAGCTCAACTCCCAGAGGCACGCTTTTAGTTTTAATAGCCAAAAAGCTCCCTGAGCAATTATGGTGAAAGAAAGGTTTTCTGCCAGAGCCACAGTCTAATATTAATTATAGTGTAGCCACCTGAGTTTTTAGAAAGGCACAAACTCTAGAAAGTAGAAAAAGCAAAGTGCTGAATGAAATTGTGGAGAGTTATGGAAAACACTCACCATTGTTCGTTATTATTTATTAAGAAAGAAAAGCGATGTTGACACATTTACACTAAAAATGTATTAGGAACCCTTGTTCCATGAAAAGTGTCAAAGCAATGAAACAGACTGCTTTTACAGATACCTGTAAACCTTAGGACAGCACTCCACCCACCCTGGCAAAAATGGAAGTTACTGGGTTCATTGATGACATTCTTCACAGCATTGCCTTTTTCGCTCACAAACCTCACAAACTCTGTCCTGGTTTCCTCTTTCAAACCTTTGCCTCCCCTTTTCCATATTCTTTTCCAGAGAGAACTCAAAGGCACTTGGCATTTCTAACCCATTCCAAAAGCTCTACGGGAACTTAAGGAAAGGTGAAAATAGCCATGCTAATCAATTGCCTTTTACTATTACCTATTATATGTTCCTCTGGATCTCTCTGTTTGCTGGAACATGGCATAAGGGAGACCCAGAACCAAGCAGTTGAGTTTCCATCATTCACATGGTCACTGGATTGAACAAAACTCCCATCTGCTGGTTTATCCCAATTGACATCTTGTAGGACTGGTTACTTCAGAAGCATTGTGAAGCCATCTGAGTGTAAGAGAAAATGTATCCGCTGGGTTGTCTGCTTAATTTTAAAACCCACATGCATCAGTTCATACTTTTCAACCTGTTAGTAGCTCTATGGGGTTCGAGCTGAATGCTAACAGGATTTCAGCCAGAAGATGATGAGCATACTGAAGCTTATTTCCTGCCTTGTCCTTCAAGGTTAATGTTGCCATTAACCTTAAGGATAATTTGGATGTGTTCATTCAGAGCCTTCCTTCTGGGGTTGTACTTCCATTCCTCATACACAACCTTTGATTCTGTTGGAAAATGGTTGGCAGCTTGAACCCCTATATAGTTTGTAATGATCCTTTCCAAACATAACTTCTTGATTTCAATTGCATAATGGGAAAGCCCTAAACTGTTACCAAAAAAAAGTGGGATTTGGCTGCGCACCACAGAACACAGACATAAAATAAAAGTTGGTGGGAGGGGGGGAAAGGTCTTTATTAAAATGTTGCACAATTTGGGGAAGCAGGGTACTCCCTGACTTCATGCCAATCTCATACAAAGGAAAGTAGTCCCAGCTCCGCTCTGCCCCCAACCAGAAACAATGTCCAGAAATCCTACCCCATCCTTATGTGCCCATCTGGAGCACGAGGCAGCGAGACCAAGTGCTCTCTGGCTCCAGGCTCCTTACCCGGTGCGAGTGTGTGTGTGTGGCGGGGCGGGGGCACTGTCACCACCGCCACACCACAGCTGCCAACACCAGGGCAGCAGCTACCAACACCAGGGCAGCAGCTGCCAACACCAGGGCAGCAGCTGCCAACACCAGGGCAGCAGCTGCCAACTGCTGCAGTCAAGCAAGGGCTCCATCTACCCGGTTGGCAGATGAGCATTCCGGCCTGTGCTCTGATCTCAGAAGAAGAGAAGGGAATGGTCCGGGATGCTCCCTGCAACAAGCAGGAGAAGGGAGAAGTCTCTGCTCTTTCTGCGTTTAAATCTCCAGGCCCAAAACTTCTTGCACTCCAAAGGCCTAATGGTCCAACTTCACCAGCCAATCCCCGCCCTTTTCCCCAGGCTAGACTGGCAGGTCAGCACCTCCCCCTGCTGCCTAGTTAACCATTAGGTATACAGGACTCTGTGGTCTGTGGTTTCCCCTTCAATTAAGAACCAGAAGGGGACAGGAAGGCTAACCTTGCGCAAAGCTTCCTCTGGGCCTGTGGGCCGTGATGGGGGGAATCTGTCCTCACAAACAGCGCTGGCAGCTAGCTCCATTGCCTTGCCTTGCAGGGGCAACCTGATGCTGCCATGCTGGTTTCTTTACAAAACAAGGCAGCCCCTCCCCTGCTGCCTCAGCCTGGGGCTGGGGAAATCCGTCCTGCACCAGCTAGCAGTACTGGCAGCTCTGCAGGGCCTCCAGCATTTCCTGCGACCCCTCCCTCACTCCAGGGCCTGGCCAGGCTGTCTACCTGTATCAAAACCATCTCAGAAAACAATGCCTGGTTCCAAAGAAAGACAATAGGATTACATTACTGAACTGGAAATCCACTTCTCACCTTAAACTGGTCCTTAATAAAAAAATAATAAAATGTTAAAGGAGGGGGAATTGAGAAATGTGTTGTCTTCTGATAAAATGCTCTCTTAATTACAGAGCTATTACTGATGTTAATACCACACCCCCAGCAGGATTTGGACTTTTCAGAAGAGTTTAGATTCTTAGTGGTGTCCTCACTTGCTTGCCTATGTTTTCCTATATAACTCAAAATGATAAATCATTTTTAAACCTTTTTGATTTTAGATTTCTCACGTTAGTTTCCTCTTTTTCCACATGCGCTAAATAATGAATAGGAAAAAATCAATTCTGCTTCCAGGGCACTTCCTCTGAATGTGCTCTGAGCAAACACAGGTTCTGTGCACATCAGCGAAACTGTGCACACCTACCAGACATCTGCAGCATGCCAGACTTTCCTGCATGCACTGTGTGCACAAGTGGGGTGTGTTTGTATTGCACCAGTGTCACACTACGCATCAGAGGGAGGACCACCCAACAGTAGCGATATACTAGTGGTTATGATCAGGTAGTAGCAAACTCTGAATTGCAAGAACAGAAGTATAAGCAAAAGCATTAATTTTCAATTTGCTGCTTGCTTCTCCTTCCACCAGGCATGCTTGTATCCAATCCCATGTGCCTTAATTTTATCCCAGAAGGCAAGTTGCTCATATTCATACTTCAAACCACTGAGCTCCTAGAACATTTACTCCCTTTCATCTTTCCAATTACTGCACAAACCTTGGCTGTCTGAGTTATGTGTCCACAGACTTCCAACCCCATCCATCTTGGATTAGCCAGTCTTCATCCTTATCATTCCTTGCTGCTAATCTTATTACTTGCCTGGTTAACATTAGCTTTTGTAGGTTTGGGCACCTATTAAATGTTCTGGAAAAGGTGAGTAGTTCAATCACTCGCAGCTCATAAAACTGTGAAGGAGGGGAGAGAAGCAGAGAAAGGAAGAATTCATACAATTTCCTTGATTCAAAATTACCCCTGTTTGTACTCCGTGGTGGTTCAAGTTCTGCCTTATGTATGTAAATCTCTCTATAGCAGGTGTCTGATCTTGGACAAAGGCATTGTTTTATGAGGCTTAATTGAAGATCATAAGAGCTTTAAATGCTAACAACGGATCTTTCGTAAATATTCTCTTTATCCTCCCCCAACCCTTCTCTACCTACCACCCCCCTCCATCTGAACACATCTGAAGAAAAAGAAAAAGACTATATGTAAACTACTTTGCTACCTTACAAGTCTGATTTTTAAACTGGTGAATTCATTGAAAGAGAATTGGTTCAGCTTGTATAGAGCTGCTTCTATCTTTGGTGTCCTTGCTTAAACTTGTAGCTGCAAAAAGTGGTAATTTCAGCATTTTAACTAAAGCTCGTTATCACCTTCTTTGACTTCCCCTATCTGCTGGAGACACTACAATTTCAGCTACAGCAGGCAAAGGAATAATGAGAGGCAGTTTCGTGACTTGACAAGTCCTTGCCAATAATTAGCTCCTCACCACGTGCCATTGGACACCCCACTTTAGTACCAGTTAATGGGTCTGCTCAAAATCAGAGCCTGTTAGTCACTCGAAGAAAATAACACCATAGGCAGTTTCAGCTCCTAATAATGGAGGTTAAGTAAGGTGGTCAAATAGTTCTCCAAGGAGAGCCCTATGGAAGTTAACAGGTGCAGGTGAGAAGAACGAGCCCCATGAGACTTCCCAATGGGAGACTGAGGGTCTTTCCCATATGAGAGACCAGTAGAGCTAGTACAATCCCTCCACCTAGTATTGCTTCTGTCCCGCGGAGAGGCTGCCGGTCTGAGCCTTGCAATACTCACCCCAACTCACAGAATAGTCAAGAGATAAAGGTGGGGTATGTTGCTCAATAGGGACTGGGAGATCAGTAAGTGCAGTGCGATTCCCCATTTAGGAAATGATCCTTCGGTGTTGCAACCTCAGCTTTTAGGACAGAGAAGATTGAAAACCAAAACTTCTAGCCATTAACCCATCATTGTTTTTATCCCCTAGGCCTAGTGTGAACTTACCAAAAAGGCCTCTAGCTGACATAGTTTCTGAGGACCCATGTGATACAGTAGTCCCCTCTTTTCCAGGGGATGTGTTCCAAGACCTCCAGGGGATGCCTGAAACTGCAAATATTACTGAACCCTATGTATACTATGTTTTTCCAAAATCACTACTCCAGAAATTGGGTCACTTGCACAAAATACTGGGATACCTCAACAGTTAATTTGTTAACAAAGCAACTATTAAGTGACCGACAGGCTGGGAACATACACAGCGTGAAGACACTGGACACAGCAATGGTTCACGTCCAGAGCTGGGTAGAGCAGGATGGTGTGAGATTTCATCATACTACTCAGAATAATTTGCAATTTAAAACTTCTGAGTTCTTTATTTCTGGAATTTTCCATTTAATATTTTTGGGCCATGGTTGAATACAGGTCATGGGAACTGTGAAAAGTGAAACTGCAGGTAAGGGAAGCTACTGTAGACATTTCTATATATCTCTCTTCTCCACAGCCCATCCCTACCACCTGTGTGTAAACCATATAATCACCATCAGATGGTCTCATGTCTCATTCCTAACCACAGTCAACACCGCTGATTTTTTGTGCGATACTTCAACCACTTTTCAGGTGGTTGGCCTATAAAGTCTCATCTGGGTAACTATTTCTATCTTTTGTCTTACATTTCACTTTTGTTCCAGTAAACCTATTGAGTATAAACATTTTATAAACAGGCCAGTTCATCTGGTTATTCTTTAACTCCATTTTTGTAATTCATAGAGATATGATCTGATTCACTCTTATGATAAAAGATTCAATCACTGGCCTTGGCTGGTGGCAGTAGATAAGGTGCTGGCCTACAAACCCAAAGGTCGCTGGTTTGATTCCCGGCCAGGGCACATAACCAGGTTGCAAGCCAGGTCTCCAGCCAGGTCTGTAGCTGGAGGCAGATGAAAGGCATTGATGTCTCTCTCCCTCTCTGCCTCTCTCCCTTCCCTTCTACCTAAAAACAATAAATAAAATCTTAACCAAAAAAAAAAAAAGAATCAAGCACTGAAGTCATTATGTGAGGCAGCCAGCTGCAGCTTTTATCATCTCCACTTATCAGGTTCTTATCAGATTGCAGTACCTGGAACAATAAGTGATATGCTCATTACTTTCCTACATCCTTTCATGTTGCCTTAGTACACTCAGGGGCTGACTGAAGTCATTCATAGTATTTACATCCCAGGCCTTGCTCAGGATGGTCCGTGCTGCCTCTTGGACCTTTTCAGTTATTCTTTCAGACTTTTCTATTCTAGCCACATAGCCTTCTTGTCTCCCCTCACCCACAGTGCTCCCAGCTCTATCCCATCACAGCTGCCCAGATTCTGCCCTCCAGCCTTGTAAGGACACATTTGATCCATTAGCTGCTTCCTGGTACCTCAGGAACCCTGGGGATGGGGAACTCTGACCTTCCGTCCCATAGCAAGCATGTTCCCATCATAGGCCCTGGTGCTACACCTGCCTATACCTGGAATTCCCCTCCAATCCCCACTCCACTCCACAGTCCTTGTTCCTCCTGGCACTGTCTCACAGCCACCTGGCACCACCCCTTGTCACTATCCTGTCCCTTGCTATGCTTGCTTTTCTTCATGACACTTATTGCTCCAGCTCTTGGAACAGCAGCATCTGCCATAGATGTCTTAAAAATATCTATGGGATGAATGTGTGAAAGAAAGCTGTGCTTTTATCCTCACAGTTAATGACACTGACTCTCATGGGAGCTTTTCTGGAAACAATGGGAAGATCATCAGACCAGAGTCTTCAACCTTTTTAACCTGTACCTCCCTTTGATGCAGAAAAACAAAAATCTCATGTCCTACTGCAGGGTCTGGAGCTGGGGGTGGAGTGGAATGGGATAGGAGTGAGGCAGGGCACCCATCACAATCTATAGGGGCAAATGAGAATGTTCAGTTTATCAAAACAAAACAAGAGCCATAAACCCTTCAAACTATCTCCCCAACATATACCTTCCCTACAGGTCAGGGTATGTCAGATACAGTTGGAGAAGCTCTTGGTTTATGCTGGTTTATCTCCCCTAGTATAAAATGAAAGATGTTAGGGTATTTACAGAGAGAGCCTATTTATTGCACAGGGAAACATAAATCCATGTTCCAAGTTGTCTGTCCTAAACTTCGCCATGCAAGAAGTATCAGTCTCTCTACTACAAAACATTTTAGTTCTCTGTTTAAAATGTTATCTGCACTGCCTCTCTTTGGCTGGAGGGTGTTAACCAAAAAATAAAAGACCAATGTGAAAAGCAAGAGCATTTATTTGAGACTCAGAGAATAGCTATTTGAGCCCTGACCAAGTGTGGCTCAGTTGGTTGGGCATTGTCTTGCAAAATGAAAGGTCACAGGTTTGCTTCCCAATAAGGGCACTACTTGGGTTGTGGATTCAGTCCCTGATCAGTGTGTATAAAAGGCAACCGATGGATTGGTGTTTCTTTCTCACACTAAAGTTTCTCTCCTCCTTCTCTCTCCCTTTTCCCCTCTCTCTCTAGAAATAATTAAATAAAATCTTTAAAAGAAAAATAAGAATAGCTATTTGAGAATTACCAATTCAGGAAGAAACCCAAATAATGTTCCAATTAGGAGGTGAAGGCAGGGTGTATTTATGAGAAAGGGAAGGGGGACAATTACATCAACAGAAGGAAGGCATTCCTGTAGGTACAGATAAGCTGACATAATATTAATTATAAACAGTGCTTTCAATTTTTAGTCCAATCATCATCAGTCATCTTGTTATCTTTGCAAACAGTCACTTGAGAGACAGTGTCATTTTATGGCCAGTCTAAAGGTTATTTTGTCCTATTTTAATATCCCTAAGGTTTGAGGCCTAAGACGTGCAAGGCAGTCCCTCTGAGATGGTGGTTGTGATTTCATTCTAAAGTGGTTTATTTATATCTTTCTTTTGCAAGAGATAGCCATGATTCATTGTCAATGGACCTGCCTTTCAGCTTGTGTAATGATCAATAAAGAAAACCAAATGTGGGCCATCCTAGAATGATCCCCTTGAATGCCACAGCAGGGAGCATAGCCCCTATTCCCACACTGTCTACTTCTGATTTCTGTATTAACAAAGTATGGCAGAGGTGGAAATGAGGAGAAAAGAGAAATGTCAAATATTATCTAATCCTTCGGTCGAGCCAACAATGAACACTCCCCTGCATGAAACCAGAGTTCGGGGCTAGGAACACCAACATGATAAGAATCATTCCTGCCTGGAGGAGTTTACAGTGCAGCACAAAAACCAACATGTTTAATTTCAACAACCTTTGCTGAATTCTCAATGATTGCACTGCTATTCCAGTGGCAGAAGGCCGTAAGACCCAGTCCCTGAAATGTACATGCTCTTTGCAGACTGAAAAGAGGCTAAAAACCCTGGTGTAATCTGTCTTCCTAACTTACTGTAGTACTTTATACAGTTGACATGTGCAATTACTTTCAACTCTACCAGTGTCTTGTCAGGAATCCAATTCCAACTCAAAAGTGCTAACAGTTCACCTTCTATTCCAGTGGAGCTTATCAGATCAAAGGAGCTGGCTCAATACTGCTGTTGATTTATTTGTATAAGTGAAGTATTCTTAAAATGCATTCTCAAAGTTTTAGGACTTCTACATGGGTATCTTTGGTGAAGAGCTGGAGGCTGAGTGGACCAGCACAGTGAAAGGTGTCCCGGGGGTGGTGTCCCTGCTAGGTTGCATTGCTGTTTTCTTTTCTTTTAATTTAATTTTATTGTGTACTGCTGTTTTCTAATTTCATTTAGGCTGAACTTAGATTTGAGCTTAGTTGTGTTTTGCTTCTTTTATTACACTTCCCATCATTTGTAAATATGTATTTCTATGAGGACCTTGAAATAAAGTGCTGAGGACTTCAAGTCAAGATGGCTGCATGGGCAGACATGGCTCACCTCCTCACACAACCACATAAAAATTACAACTAAAATACAGAACTACCATCACTCAGAACCATTAGTTGAATGTAAGAAAATCTGACAACTGTGGAATTAAAGAAACCATATCCATCCAGGATAGTATGAGGAATGTAGACACAGAACAGGCTGATCTCACTTCCATGTGTGATGGATAAAAATTCAGGAGTGACCCTGGCTGGTAGCACAGTGGATAAGGCGCCGGCCTGCGAACCCAAAGGTAGCAGGTTCGATTCCCCAGCCAGAGCACATAACCAGGTTGCAAACCAGGTCTCCAGTCGGGTCCGTGGCTGGAGGCAGGTGAAACGCAACCACACATTGACGTCTCTCTCCCTCTCCGCCTCTCTCCCTTCCCTTCTTTCTAAAAATAATGAAATAAAATCTTAAAAAAAAAAAAAATCAGGAGTGATATCTCAGGAGCAAGGAGTCCCAGCCCCACACCAGGCCCAACTTAAGAGTTTCAATGCCAAAAAGATAAGTTTCAACAATTTTTAGCTGCATAAACAAGCTGGAATTGAATCAGTGGGAGAAACTGCTGAAACCACATGGAGTTCCTCTTGAAAAACCCCACATGGACTTACTCAGACTCACTCCCTCTGAACTCCAGCTCTAGGACAGCAGCTTTGAAAGGCATCAGTGGCATACAGGGAGAAATTAAGTGTCTGGCATCGAAGCAAGCAGAGGCCATTGTCCCTTTCCTAAACCCTCCCCCAACAGAGCCACAGAGCTGGCAAGCTGGTGCTGTATCTGAAGCTCTACTTCAGATACACTGGCTAACACTGTTTGACCTGCCATGGAAACCTCCAGAGACTCTGCCCCACCCAACTTACCAGCCAACCCAACCTGCTTTCCCATTTAAAAGGCTGGTGTTGGCTTTTACTGAACAACTTCCTAATCCTCTCAAACAAGCAACAGCTGCCTCAGTGAGCCCCAGACCCAGCACTAGCAGCAGCCAGCCTAGATTCACAGTGTGGCTTCACTAGGTATTCTCCAAGCCCAGCACAAGTAGCAGCATCTCAGGTGGCTTTACAACTCAGGCAGGGTAGCTATGGGAAAAACAAAAGTGGGGACTGACCTTGGCCTGCACCACCAGGGACACACCACCAAAGCCAGTGCACCCTGTGGACAGCTACAGACTATGTTAGAGCACCACCAACTGGCCTCTGCACTGCCAATCCTCTACAGGAGGCAGAGGTTGGTGGTCAATGGTCACAGCCAGTCCTTGCAGCTGACTGGCATGAGTACATCCCTCCCATTGATCTGCCAACATCAACCAAGGCTCAAATACAAGAGGAGAAGGTACTCAGCGCACATGAAGGGTGCACCTTGAGTACCCAGCTTGGGTGATAGAAAAGGCTGTGCCACTGGACCCTACAGAACACCTACTACATTAAGCCACTCTACCAAGACAGGAAGTCGTAGCAGCTCTACCCAATACATAGAAACAAACACAGGGAGGCTACTAAAACTAAGTGACAAAGAAACTTGGCCCAAATAAAAGAACAGATCAAAACTCTAGAGAAAGAACTAAACAAAATAGAGATAAGCAATATATCAGATGGCAGAGTTCAAAGCACTGGTTATAAGGATGCTCAAGGAACTTAGTGAGGAACTCAGCGTCATAAAGCATACCCAGTCAGAAATGCAGGATACATGAATTTAAATAAAGAACAATTGATAGGGAACAACCATAGAGTGGATGAAGCTGAGAATCAAATCAATGATTTGGAACATAAGGAAGCAAAAACAACCAATCAAAACAAGAAGAAGAAAAAGAATCGAAAATATCAGGATAGTGTAACAGCCTCTGGGACAACTTTGAGAGGTACAACATTGACATCAGAGGAGTCCCAGAAGGAGAAAAGAAAGAGCAAGAAATTGGAAATCTACTTGAAAAAAATAGTAAAAGAAAACCACTAATTTGGTGAGGGAAATAGACATGCAAATCCAGGAATTGCAGAGAGTCCCAAACAAGATGGATGCAAAGAGGCCCACTCCAAGACAAATCAGAATTAAAATGCCAAAGATTAAAGATAAAGAGAGAATCTTAAAAGCAGCAAGAAGGGGGCCCCCACGCGCCCGCCGCTCGCGGTTGACTGTGCGGGGCGCGCGTCCGGCCGCAGCACCCTTGGGACGCGGCCGCCGTTCCCGTGGGCGAGCCGGGCTCAGTCCCGGCGGCAAGGCTGCCGCACCCGCAGCTGCAGGTCGTTTCCCTTCCCGGACCCGCGGAGGCAGCGCCGCAGCGCCAGGGCCGGGACCCCCGCACGCCGCCCCCGCCGGTGGAAATGAGCCGCGCGCCTGGCTCAGCGCCGCCCGGGGCCCCTGGTGCGCCACCCGCGGGCCTCGCGGAGCCTCCTGACGCGCCTGAGTCTAACGCGGGAGATGCGCTGCGGAGCCGCCCTTCCCGCCCCGCAGTGTCCGCTCGGCCCCGCCGGACGGAGTCGGGGCGCCCAGGAAGTGGGGGCTCCGCCCGGCTGCGGCGGCCGGGGGACCGAGAGCGGGGCTGCCAGCCGCGGCCTCTCCGGTGCGGTTCCCGGTCGCGGCACGTGCCCGGGTTGCGTGAGAGGCAACCAGCGGCTTCGCTGAGTCTCCCTGCCTCCCCGTCGCTCCAAAAACAATAACATCTTTCAATAGCAAATAACAAGATCCGTTTTAAAAAAAAAAAAGCAGCAAGAAAAAAGAAGTTAGTTATCTATAGAGGAGTTTCCATAAAACTGTCAGCTGATTTTTCAAAAGAAACTTTGCATGCTAGAAGGGATTGACAAGAAATATTCAAAGTCATGAAAAATAGGGACCTATAGCCAAGATTGCTCTACCCAGCAAAGTTATTTAGAATCAAAGGGCAGATAAAGAGCTCCCCAAATGAGAAAAAATTAAAGGAGTTAATCATCACCAAATCATTATTTTATGAATTTTTAAAGGGATTTATTTAAGAAAAAGAACAAAACTATGAACAATAAAATGGCAAAAAAAAAAAAACATATCTATCAATTGAATCTAAGCAAACAAGAACAGAAACAGAATCATGGATACAAAAAAGCATTTCAATAGTTGCCAGACTGAAAGGCAGTGTGGGGAAATGGGTGAAGAGATGAGGGGATTAAGAAATACAAATATGGGACCCTGGTTGGTGGCACAGTGGATAAGACACTGGCCTACAAACCCAAAGGTGGCTGGTTCGATTCCTCAGTGAGGGCACATAAGCCAGGTCTCCAGCCAGGTCCTTAACTGGAGGCAGGTGAAAGGTAATCATACATTGATGTCTCTCTCCCTCTCTGCCTCTCTCCTTTCCCCTCTCTCTAAAAATACTATATAAAATCTTAAAAAAAAAAAAAAAAAAGATACAAATATGTCATTACAGAATAGCCATGGGGATGTAAAGTACAGTATAGGAAGTGGAGTGACCACAGAACTTACTTACATGGACCTGCCTGAACAATGGTGGGGAGATTGCCTGAGGGATTGTGGGGTTCTGGGTAGAAGGCAGCAAAGGGGAAAAATCAGGACAACATAATCAATAAAATATAATTTTTTTAAAAAGAAATAAAGTGCTGTTTCCCATCATTATGTATCCAATGCCTGGCATATAAGTGCTTAATAGTTACTTGTTGAACTCATTAATTAAACAAATAGATTTTGTAAAGGTTGTCCCATTCTCTTTGGAGACAGATTGCAAGATGTTTAAGGCATCTCAAAAATAGGAATCCCATTCCTATACTTAAATAACCCAAGTTCCTCTCTCCTCTCATCCTTCCACCTGATGAAAACCAGAGAGAGAAGCTTTAAAATGCCATATTCAAGTTACCAATGAGGGACCTGGGGTAAGTCCCCTCTATAAGTACTGTCAGGTATGCTCTTGAGACTTTTTATTCGTTTCCAAAAGAAAGTTCAT
This sequence comes from Noctilio leporinus, assembly GCA_004026585.1. Lineage (NCBI taxonomy): Eukaryota > Metazoa > Chordata > Mammalia > Chiroptera > Noctilionidae > Noctilio > Noctilio leporinus. The sequence continues at coordinate 152,755 of PVIW01001630.1, read as the reverse complement.
TTAGCCCTGGCTGGTGGCTCAGTGGACACGCCCTGGCCTACAAACCCAAAGGTCACTGGCTCAATTCCCAGCCAGGGCACGTAACCAGGTTGCAAGCCAGGTCTCCAGCCAGAACCATAGCTGGAGGCAGGTGAAAGGCAGCCATGCATTGATGTTTCTCTCCCTTTCTCCCCGACCCCCACCCCAACCCTTCTCTCTCTAAAAATAATGAATAAAATTTTAAAAAAGAAAGAAAGAAAAAACAAAGCTCATTTAAGTCCTTCTGTATTCTTTTATCACTATTTACAAGCTTTTGATAACTTCTGGTTACATTTACTCAGACTTTTAAATTATTGTGAGAGAGCAGGCAGCAAAATTAAAAGCCATTTAAGCCCAGGGCAGGTTCCCTTGCCCTCTGCCCTTCTGGAACATGCACTTGGAAAGGGGGACCAGAGCAGAGGGACACTCACAGTGGCCATAGCATGGCCTTGGACAGTGAGGTGGAGCCCTGGGCCTGGGATAACAAGCCATGACTCACCACCACCCCCCACCAACACTACTCAGGCAAAATGGGCGAAGACTACCCCAGGTAATCTTTGAATTGGTGGATTAGCAGCTCTGGCAGTAAAGGAGTTGCGCCCTGGCTGTTGTGGCTCAGGGGATTGAGCACCACCCTGCAAACCTAAGGGTCATTGGTTTGATTCCCAGTCAGGGCACATAACCAGGTTGCAAGCCAGGTCTCCAGCCAGGTTCCATAGCTGGAGGCAGGTGAAAGGCAACCATACATTGATGTCTCTCTCCATCTCTGCCTCTCTCCCTTCCCCTCTCTCTAGAAATAATGACTAAAATCTTTTTTAAAACGTTTAAATGAACCATACACTGATGTCTCTCTCCCTCTCTGCCTCCCTCCCTTCCCCTCTCTGAAAATAATAAATAAAATATTTTTTTAATTTAATGAAATAAAATAAAGGAGTTGCTTTACCGTGTCAGGCATGTGTTACCTCTCAAATAGGAATTAAAAGGAATGAGTTGTATAAGGTAGTTCCACCCTTTTCTCATGGATGGAGCAATGTCATTCAGAATGTCAAAAGCTTGCCACCCTGAAGGTTCACTCTGTGAGGGATTGCTGCTCTAAGCACCACATCACTCAGCAGCTCCAACACCAATTCTTTTCAAGGACTTTATTCCTGTGCCTCTTTAATGAGACCAAAAGGGCTCTAAGGGGCCCCTTTTAATCAGAAGGATGTAGTCCCTGCCCTCACAGAAAATATGATTCTCACCCTTCGGAAATACAGCAGCCAATGCTGGAGAACAGGCAAATACGTCAATGGTTGTGGTGCCTCGTTATAAGGGTGCAGATAATCTGGGTCCATTTTTCTGCCTCCACCAGAGCAAATGAGAAAGCACTCTTTCCAGGATCTGGACCCGCATGCCAGTCTTTCTACTTCCCTTTTCTCAGGCTGGCATTTGTTATAGTGAGAGAACTTGGAGTCATGTAATATTAAGATACAAATCATATTCAGACAGGTGGGTTACATGAATTAATAAGTTACAAGCAAACAAATGCTAGCTCTTGGCTTACTAATTAATCAGGCTTTTAGCAACCTGTTTCTCCATTTTATTCCTACAGAGCTAACCCACAATTTCACCTATAATACTTGGTGACACTCAGTTCTCCCTTTCTGAACTCAGGTCTGCTCTTAAAATTCATATCAAAATTCCTTTCCCCTTCCCCATCATTTCCAAACTCAGGAGTACCAACAATGTATAGATTCTTATGAATGCCTTTCTAACAAGTTCTCATTTGAGGGACATTTTTTTTCTTACGAAACATATCACTTTAGTTTCCCAGGTAAACTAACATCCTCCTATGATGGAAATTCCCAGCTCTATAATCTGGAACAAATCATTCCATCACGTCCTCAGTTTCTCTCTACATGGTATCACTTGACAAATTGCTGTCCTATGTGCAAGCCTTCAGTGGTGTCTTCAGCTGGGCTCAGAATCAACACTCACATTTTCAGAGCCTAGCTATGTTCTCATATCTGCAAGCATTTTGAGTAACAGAATTTTTATCATGTTCTCCATCATCTTCTCTCTGCCTGGGAGCTGTTACTGTGTGAACTTCCCAAAGAGGATGAAGGAAAGGGATGCAGCCTATGCCCACCGAGTGACCACTGCTGTTCCTGAGGGCGAAGAGGGAATGTCTCATCCATACCCATCATCCTGCATGCTCATGAACTAGGTTTAAATGTAAGATGGCCATTTAATTTATCACCCAAACTGGGTCACTATTGGGAGTGAAAAATAGACTATTAATAATTATCACTGAGAAACATGGTCATCCTATTGAAATGGTACTACTATGCATCTGGAATTGTTAAGCCCTAGGTTAAGCTGGATCCTACTGCCCCTTTGCTGATGGGTGAGGCAGAGCAGCATCTCACAGAGAATTACACTGGGGCTACCAAAATGTGATACGTCTGAGAGGCAAACACAAATATTCATTCCAGATGCCATAGTCTACAGTACAATACTGGTTGAACAGGTAGGGATATAGAGCAAACAAAACTGTGATTTCCCCACCCTGAAATTTTCTGAGTAGCCTAGAAAGTTTAAAATGTTTCTGTCCCAAAAATAAACTGCAATAACCCCTTCATTTATTTTAGATTCCTTTTAGATAGCTTTGCAGATGGTTTGCTGAAATCATCATGCACAAAGTCTGTTTGGCTCAAAAAATTTAAATAACCCTACCAATTTATCTACATTTCTCTGTAAGAAATGTAAGAAGAATTTCTGTCTATTAAACTTATTCTCACACTGCATTTTGTAAACCAAACTACAGGAATAATTCCTCAAAGGTCCCCACATTTGTCCTTTATTACCTAATACTGGAACCCCAAAATGTAGTGTTATAAATCCTAACTTTTCCCTTGTTTGCTTTGCCATGTAGTCAGGTCCTTTCTCTTTACACAAGCCTCCTATCAAAAAATATCCAAAAGACAATAAATACTAATATGAACAAGTCCTAAAGGTCTCCTTCTTCACCTAATTGCATGCGTCCCAGCCAATCTCCATGACACCAGCTCAGTAACAGAGAGATAAAACTCCAGTTAAGAGTACCTCCTTCTGCCCTGGCTGGTGGCACAATGGATAAGGTGCCAGCCTGTGAACCCAAAGGTCACTGGTTCTATCCCCAGCCAGGGCACATAACCAGGTTGCAAGCCAGGTCTCCAGCCAGATATGTAGCTGGAGGCAGGTGAAAGGCAACCACACATTGATATCTCTCTCCCTCTCTGCCTCTCTGCCTTCCCTCCTCTCTAAAAATAATAAATAAAATTAAAAAAGAAAAGAGTACCTCCTTCTAGGCCTGACACCCAGAACACAATGATCACTGGGGGAAAAAGCTGTGCACTCACAGAGGTTTTAATCCAAAGTTGTTTTGAGAAGAATTGAAAGAATATCTTCAGAATGACCATTTCTCACTTAGTCATGAAATTAAATTTTTTCTTTAATAAGGGAAGTAGAATTCCATCTCTCGACCACAGGGAGCCTGGTTTCTGTGCAAAACCCATCCTGCCAACCCCTCAATCCCTCATGTGCAGCACGCAGCCCTTTCAGAGGGCATTCTTCACAGAGATTTCTCCTCACAAACTCAGCGAGCTGACTCGGCTAACATAATCCTAATTGCTGTCGCTGCGGTCTTGTTTTTACATGTTCTTAAAGCATTTGTTCCAGAGGGGCTTGTGGTTTTATAAAGCAATCTTAATGTTCCCGATGGAATATTGCCCTGATATAGCCATGCCTGTGCTCTGGTAGCTAACTGTCAAGGTTAGAAACTCAGCCTGTGAATGTAATTTAGGAGGAATTTGTGCAATGCAGGGCCCATGAATCCCCAAGGGAATTCTCTATGAAAAGGTGGTGGACAAAGTCTCCCTCTGGCGGCTGCCAGGGTGTGTTCACAAGGGACAGAAGGAAAAGCCAGCCGAAATGCATTCCATTTCAAGAAAACAGGGGATGTATCCATATCTAGTGAACTTCTGAATATCATTCCATCTTCTAAAAAAACACATGAAAAATATCTACCCATTCTTGAAATATAGTCCTTCCTCACACTTCCATTTCTTCATCAGAAATTAGGACCACAAGCATCTCACACTTAAAGCAATTCTGGCAATTTCTCTTCTGTTTTCTCTCTCTGTCTAGTTTATTGCCAGTCTCATTCACTTTATAATATTCTCATATTTTCTGCCCTTCTTTTCAATTTCCCCAATCTATAAACATATAGTTGCCCAGTAGCATTCAAAGTAAATTTGAGCCCTGGCCTGTGTGGCTCAGTCTGGTGAAGTGTCCTGTTAACTGAAGAGTCACAGATTCGATTCCTGGTCAGAACATATATTCAGGTTACAGGTTTGATCTCCAGTCAGGAAGCGCTCTCGCGCTCTCTCTCTCTCTCTCTCTCTCTCTCTCAATGAAAAAATGTCCCCAGGTGAGACAGTAAATAAGTAAATAAACAAACCAAAAAATTAAATGTAATAAAACACCAAGCACATGAATCAGTCTCTCACTGACAGAGTTCTGATTCCTTATCAATTCAGCTCCAAACTTCCATCCTAAGACTATTTCTAGTGATTCTGGCCATAGTCTTCACATCGTTTCAAAGATTCTGAAATCTGAAATAGAGGATTTCTAAAATGTGCCTAAATCTCCATCCTCCCTCCTAATTTTTCTTTTACCTGAACGGTCTTGTGATTAGCCTGCAACATCAGACCCATATCTTCATAAGCTCTGGGTTGACCTTGAACACTCAGGAAGAAGCCTAGCATATCTGGAGCACTTCTGCACAGAAAGTCCATTTCCCTGCCAGGCTCTACTCTAGGGGTTCACTAGGCCTCTCTGGAACTGTTCTGTTGTCATTTCACAGGAAATGTAAAGAGGGTGACAACTTGCACATCCCTGGCCTTGACTTGTGGGGTGACTTTTCCCACCCTGTCCAGGCCAATGAAGGACTCACATACCACAAAGCACCCCTGCTATTTTAGAATTTAAGCCAGTCTCAGGATAGTCATCTCTGGAGAATAATAAATGTAAATATCTCAGCATTTCTGTGTTATCTTAACATACATTTAAAATCTTAAACGTCACTTGCAATAACCCTCTGTGTCTTTCTGTCTCACATGCAGCCCATCCCATGACTCCTCCGTGATTTTTAAGGTCATATTACACCTCTGGACCCATAATTTACCAGCAAAGCTTCAAATGAAATGTTTTCTCCGTCACCCAAAGTCCAAACTGCCTCCCAGAGTTTCTCTATACCAGCCTCTTCCCTACTCCATGCCTTAGGCCGCCAACCACAGTGCTCCAACACCCTGCCCTTCAGCATTGGCCTGAGCTCAACCAGCTGGCACAGAATTTATCAAATGTTTAGAGTCATCCTTCCATATGCCCTACAATATTTTTAATTTTGCAACATTGTCATCCTCCTAAACCCATATTCTGATTTGAGGTTGTGATTGCTTCAAGTGGCCCCAACACACAGGACCCCTGTCACCATTAACCTTCTCACCATTAACCAGCGTATCACACACTAACATTACAGAATGAAGAATGCCTTCACCCTGGAGATCCGTGAGGCCAGTTTGGTTATTTCCTCCTGGTTCACATGGTATTTTGCTCCCCTGATAAGATCAGACCATTTGTACACCTGGAAAGCCACCATCAACCTACCTCGGCAGCAAAAGCGAGCAGTACCAACACTTGAACCCTGAGCAATAGAGATGCAAAGGTGAAACGCGCCCCCTAGCATCCTCCTCACCGAAAGTGCATTCCCTTTTGTCCTTTTCAAATAAGCACATTTTCGTTGGAGAAAAATACTTCCATATTCATTGATTGAGCCACTCTGACTTCAGCTGAGAAATCACAGAGGAGTCATGGCCCTGAATATAATCATATTCATAATCATAAGCTGCACTGAGTCAATTATCCTAGGTATCTGACTTTCCCATTTTTCTTTATCTAATCATGTTCAGCAAAAAGCTACACCAGCTAATCTGAGTGATACACATCTATGTATGCAGCAATTACCTTCATGTTAAATAGGTTTTCTGACAAGTTGATGCCTGTACAGAGTATAATTAAATATTTTGCTTTTCTTCAACATGCAGATTAGTGTATGTAGAAAAGAGAAAAATCAAGTGTTAAAAAGCATGGTTTGCCTCATGTTTAATCAGAGATTAGCAATGCAAAGAAATGTAATGGCTTTCATATGGAGAAGCCCAGAATGCCTTAAGCAAAGAGTTGAAGATCTCTAATAGTGACCTGGGGTGCTCACTTCAAGATGGGATGCTGCCTGGCTGTCATGAGCATAAGGAAGTCCAGAATTAGTAACCTAGATCCTAGCTCCACATCTCCAGCAGGCCTGCCTCATTCGCTAGTTCTGGAACCCTAGAGAATCTGGTTGAATTTCCAGGGACACGGCTTCTTGATTTCCTAATGGAGGAGGAAAGTTATTAAAGGCTGTCTGCTGACAGTAATTCAGAACTAATGTTCATCTCCTCATGAGTCTAACAGAAGAACTCAGTAACAGAAGAGTGCTTTGAAGCTTTAAGAGCTGAATAGTTAGCAAACAGCTGCGGTGTGCAGAGCTGTGCCAGACTTGTTCATCTGGCCCTCACTTGCTGAAAAGAGGTTGCCTTCCCAGGGCCTGAACCACCGCCAGTATAAGTAAACAGGGAAAGGTATTGAGCGGCCTTGGAAAGCTAATGCCTCTCTAATCCACTGTAAATTTCGAGTGAGGGTGGGCCACAGGGTACATTGTTACAAGATACTCTGATGCTTGATAAAGGAATACATGACTAATTAAAATGATAAAATTGCCTTTGAACTCTGGAGATCCTGAGAACTTTATAATTGGCTCTTATAATGTGCTTTGGATGTCCATTTTGTTTTGTATTAACAATAAAAACACTCCAAAAGTGCACATAATGGAAATGATTGCTTCTCTCCTTTGGTAAGAAGTGCTTAACCTTTAATCTGGGGCTATATTCCATTACCAGAGGCAGCCTATAAGCAGCTAAGAATTTGTTTCCCTTGATGTTATTTTGATGATATGTTAAGTCATCAATAAGTTTATCAGAGTTCTCCCAAGGATAACTCCTATATTATGATGAACTAAAGAAAATGACTTGAGCAAATATAGAGAAAAATTGGGGCTATCATTTTGTCATTTTCAGGATTTTCCCCTTGTCTTTCCTTGTGTGAAATATTAAAGTACAACATTAAATTAATTCCTAAACTCTTTTTTAAATATTATTGTATGGTGGAGTTATGGAATAATTTAGACCAATATTTGTTATGTTTTTTAAAGATTTTATTTATTATTTTTCAGAGAGAGGAAGGGAGAGAGGCAGAGAGGGAGAGAAACATCAATGTATGGTTGCCTTTAACCTGCCTCCAGTCAGGGATCTGGCTGGAAACCTGACTTGCAACCTGGCTATTTGCCCTGGCTGGGGAATCGAACCAGCGACCTTTGGGTTCACAGGCTGGCGCCTTATCCACTGTGCCACCAGCAAGGGCCTATTTGTTATGTTTTGATAATAGTAAATGTAAAATCAGGCCAATACATTTTACATTTTTTATTGATAAAAGTTTACTTGCTCAAAGCCACACTTGTGTTATTTCACCCTTTCTGAGCAATGTTTGTTCATCTGACTCATATTTTTTCAAATTAGCCTATTAACTATGGAAGTCATCTGGCCCAAAATAGAAAAGGAAGCTTCCTTTATCAGGAATGGTCTTTACGTGGGTGTTTTTGAGGTTTCCTACTGAACCAGACCCTCATCTATGCCTTTGATCTATACCAAATCCTGTTTTGTGTAGCATGAAGATATTATCTTATTTCCTAAGTTATGTTTGCTTCTTCCTCACAGTATTAGAGGTCCGCTACCCTGAGTAATTGGAATCATAAGTCCTGGTCTCAGTGAACAGTGGCATGAGATGTAGAGCCTGATTCTGTTGTTGGTGATCAAAAACCTAATAAATTAGGAAACTTGAAGGGAAAAAATTTATATGAAAACTGAAGAAGAATGGACATTAGAAGGAAATTCCCATAGTAATGAATAGTTGGAAAATGAGGAAACTAAAAGATCAATCACTTCCTTTCCTCATTTCTTCTCAAAATTTCTTTATTTTCTAATATGCTTTTACCAGCCTGCACTTTGGGATGAAGTAGCTGAAGTGCTCAGCTACTTCAGCTACTTCATCCCATAACACACCATCAAAGATCCTGGCACTAGCAGGCCATCCCAGGCCATTCAAAGGCCATGGTGCTTCAGAATCAATGTCTCCAAGTCAGAGGTAATAAATGATGACAGAAAAAGACTTGACCTTTGATGGTGAACACACAATATAATACACTGATGATGTATTATAGAGTTATATACTTGAAACCTATATAATTTTATTAACCAATGTCACCCCCAATAAATTCAATAAAAATAAAAATGTAATACAAGTTCACAAGTCATCTTGGAATCCACAAGGGTTTTTCTAAGGGCTACACCATGACCACATCAATATTTCCTTCCTTGACATTGCCCACTGAAATCCTGACTCAGCCCTCAGGATACTGCAAATAGCTCTAGAGTTTAGAAATGTTTAACAATGCTTAGGAATTTCACAAAAACAAGGGGAGCAGGGAGTCTTGTCGGCATTTCTCAAACTATACTCCAGGGAATTTTAAGCAAAAAGTATATATCTCACCTATAGAAATACAGTCATACCTTGGTAATTGTCAGCTTCAGAACTCATTATACCTTGTACTTGTTGCATTTTGACAAGAAAAGTGTTTTCATGCTCGGCACTTGCTCAGGCCACATTGCACTTGCTAGAACTTGTATGAGTCACCACACCACCTGGCAAGAGAAAATGCTTCGTCATTCTTTGTTTGAAAAATTTGTTGAGTACTCGTCAGTTTCAGCACTCGTCACATATTACAGAGCAAATTAAGGAAGAGTACCATTGCATATTTGAGTATATCTTACATGTAAACTTCTAAGGAAATCACAATCTTGTTATATATTAAAGAATCTAAGAAACCATACCGTAAAGCAACCTCTTTAATTCTCGTTAATCCAGAATTTTCCAAAGTGCTTTAACCACAACATTTTTTTCTCAAAATATATTTTTATACCTCTCAAGTCTGATCTTCCAAGGCTTTCAATTTAAGAAAAATTGAACAACTAAGCCACACTGACCTGGGTGTATTTATATGGATCGAAATCCTAGACACAGGAAACTAACTTTATATCTGTTACCCATATTTTGGTTTTCTGTGGTGGATAACACCTTTTAACATGTATCAGGTTCCCATTGAAATGGTTTATTACCTTCTCTTTTCCATGATGTTTAGAGGGAGAAAGTAATAGGTCCACTAAAAAAAGGATACGTAATACATGTTATCTAATATATACAAGGACAGAGATTATTTTTCAGACATTCAGACTTACAAAAATGAGGGCAACCTGACCCTGGCTGATGGGAAATCTAAAATTACATTTCTGAAATCCATTAAAGGTCAAATGGAGAATAGAGTGTATTTGGCAGCTGGGTATCTAACTTTGTTGTTCTAGCTGATGAAAAGGTTTGTCATTTGAAGGTATTGATTATAGTCTAAGATTTAAGAACAGTGTGGAGCATTTAACATAAGCAGAAAAATAAATGAACTTAAAATCTGCTGATCCTTCTTTGCAAATAATCCAAGAATAATACAAAGAATATTCTTCTAAGATTCATTTTTCATTTAGTAAGCACTTGTTCAGAGCTTTGCTCTGCAAAAATAATTGTTCTAAGAGGAGACAGAACACAGGAGTAGGACCTTAAAATCTTTCTAGAGAGACAGGTACATGCATATATCTGATGTGTACATATGAAATATGTCCCAAAAGTATCGAGCCAATGTCAATGTAATTAAAACAGTTTGCATGGCAAGTACTTTCGGGACAGACCCAGTATATTGAGGAACACACGAAACTGTAGGCAAAGTGGAGGCCTGCTAAAGGTGTGCTGGTTATGAGTCAGCTAATTTCAGGGTTCTAAATTGCACCATTTTCATGATCGAATCTGCTTCTCATAAATACTTCCTTTGAGGGTTCTGGAGACCATAAAGTAGGCCGGATGAAAGAAGCCACAGTCTACATGAGGTTCCTGCAAACATGTAAAGAATCCCCAGGGGGAGGAGATGGGAGGGCAGACATGCCAGATGTTTCCCAGCCATCCAGATTGCACCTTAACCCATTCCTCAACTTCTTAGCCTTTTGTCATTTTTAAGTAGGACAAATTTTTATTTCTTATTTTTGTTTTGTTTTAACATACATAGAATATAATACTTCAAACTAAAGGGAATAAAGTAAATATTATCAACAGTAACATTCTATAGTTTGTTTGAAGATATTATGGTAGCCTTACATAAACAGGTATTTCACATTTTGCTTTTGTTTGGGACTGTTCAGAATTACACTAATCTTTCCCTCAAATCATGGGGACGTGCCATTCCATTTGCAAGGACAGCTTCTTTCTGCTTCCCTTTACAGTGTTGGATTTCTGCTGTGCATCTCACTCCTCTGTCTGATTTTAAGTCACACAGATTCTTTCATGTGAATCAAAAAATTTAAAGTTGATAAACATTAACCCTATACATTTTAGATGAAAAAACAACTCTGTCTTACATGTTCTAAATTTTAAATCAGTCTTTGAGGTTTGGGATAATTTTCCTCATTATTAGAGAGCTGCTATTTGTTCAGAATTGCTCTTTAATTGTACAGGTTGGTCATTTGCTTTTGTGGGGTATTTTTGTGTGTGTGGTCATTTTAAAAAATTTTTTTTTTTTTAAGCTTTTGTTTATTTATAGCAAGAAGGGAGGCAAGGAGAAAGAAAGAAACATCAACCAATTGCCTCCAGCAAGCCCCAACTGGGGACCTGGCCACATGTAACCCAGACATGTGCCCTGACTGGAAATTAAAAAACAACCTTTTTGTTCACAGCCCAGTGTTCAATTCACAGAGCCACACCTGCCAGGGATTCTTTGGTCATTTTATAATCATCATACATACTTCACTTCCTTGCATAACATTTGTTTTGTGTATTCTTTTTTGACATTGAGTTTCTAGTTTTGCTTTGTAAATATTTTCTGCAAGTAATTTTTTTTATTGCTAGCAACACCTTCAGTACTTTCAGTATTTCTAAAAGCACTTTTCCATTATGATGACTTTATATCATTAATTAATACTCTCAAAGCTTGACCTATTTAGAACTTGGTTCCTCATATTCAAGAGTAAATGTTATTCATAATATTGATAATTCTAAATTTGCAGCCAATTTCTTATCAGATTTGATATCATCATGTTTAACCTTAAAGTGATTAATGAAGGGCTGTAGCAAAGCAAGTCAACTCTTCTATTATATTGTTTACATTTGCTCACATTAATATTATCCTTAATTTTTAAAACATCTTTCTATATTATAAAGCCTAATTCAGTGAAAACCAGATAATTTAGTCAGAAAATCCTTCAGCTAAAGTACATGAAAGTGCACTGAAAATAAAGATTTGAGAGAGAGGGCCTGTATCAGTTTCTTATAGATACTATAATAAATCATCACAACTTGGTGACTTAAAACAACACAAGCTTATTATTTTAAAGTTCTGGGAGGTTAGAATTATGGAATTTGTCTGACTGGGCTAAAACCATGTATGTAGACAGGGCCAGTATATTCCTTCTAGAGGCTCTTAGGGAAGAACCTATTTTGTTGCTGTTTTTGGCTCTTAGAGGCTGTACATACTCCTTGGCTTGTGGCTGCTTCCTCCCAAAGCCAGTAATGGCTGGTCAAGTCTTTCTCACTCTGCATCACTCTGATTCTGACCCTCCTGTCTTCCACTGCTTTCATTTATAAGGACCCTTAGGATTACATTGGGCCCACCTAGGTAATCCAGAATTATCTCCCCATCTCAAGATGCTTAATCACTTTTTTAAAGTCCATTTTGCCAGTTAAGATGACATTTACAGGTTCTAGGAATAAGGAGTTGAACATCTTTGTGAGAGCCATTATTTTGCCTATTACATGTCTTCAATCTATGCCATGAGTAGGACCCTGTAGTGTGTGCCCTACTTTATAGATTTTGAAAGGCTACTTAGAACCCAACCAGTGATTTCTTTGGTTTAGGCTGGAACTCCTCCTTTCCTGAGGTAACTGAAGTCTCTTTCCTTAATGAATGCCTGAAGGGCAAAAGAAAAATTGCAGGAAAGAAACACCTTTAAATAAAGCCTGCATTGCTCTTCACAGCATGAATACAAGTGTAAATTATTAATATAAGGGGACTGAATACAAATATGCAATATTTGTCACTCTCATAACCAATATAGCCTTTAAATAATGCTACTAATACTATGGATAGTGTGCTATGCTATAGTTCTCAAAACAATAGTTGTACAAGCAATCTTCCTCCATGCTTCCTTACATTCTGTTAGGGATTTCCGTCATACTTGACACAATGGGTCAGGTTTACAAGAGCATCCTCACACAGCTTTGCCTTGGTAAGCTACTCCACCATTCCACACTGGCAGGGACCATGAACACCAGTTACTTTTGTGGCCATAAAGACCCCCTCGGTCTCTAGGTTTATGGTTTTCTTATAATTGAGGATCTGAAGGGTAGCACTGTTGGATTTGCATTTGGAAACTCTGAGGGCTAAAAAAATACACCTTGTTCTTTATCATGTTGCTCTCTTTTGGTCACTAACAATGCATCATGCTTAAATTCACTTCTTCATTAAAAAACATTCTTGTCAAGTTACAACTACATCAAGGAGTGACAAGGATGCAGCTGTCATGTACCAGATTATGCAGACTTCTTAACAATGCTCAAGATTTTTATTTCCAATGTTTACAGGGGAAAAAAAGTGCTTTTTAAGTAATGACAAATGTTAAAGTACTGCAACCAAAAAGAAAAATCTAACCCAGGAATACTCTGTGCTTACAGCTTTCTCATTTAAATAGACCTTAGACATTTTTCACTATCTACAAATCCTTGCTTGACCTTATCTGATAACTTGGCAAACCATGCTGCCTTCTCTTATACTATGGGTTGCAATGTTGCCAGCTAATGATGATCTTGAACATATTGATGTGTTTTAAGTGATTGGTTGTGTTAGAAATTGAGTTTCTAGAACAATTACCTCTGATTATTTTCCTGTTTCGTAAGAATCTCAGCAATTTTTCCCGACAAGTGAAAAGATCGTTTCCCCAGGTTCTGCCTAGTGTCTCTCAGAGAGGGCCTCCAATTGCCCTGAGGGGAGTATCCCAACCCCCCTATATCTTTCCTTCTTCAGTTTTCATGGATGAGTAATTACTCCAGCATACCATTGAATCTTGGGTGAATTACTTTGCTGGTATGTTCGAGAAAGAGAAACTGATTCATGCAATGCAAGTGGAAGAGCTCCAACTTTCAAGAAAATTAGAAAAATGTCCTATTTGATCATATTGTTTATATATGATATTTTAACAAACTGTCACCTCTTTTAGGGACCTTCTTTCAGGTCAATAACAGAATACAATATTTGACCAGCTGGATCAACCATTGCTTCATTTCTACTCCTAAATAATAATAAGCATCACGTATTGACTCCTTTTATGTTTTAAAAACATCCTATGTGCTTTACATTTGTGATGTCATTTAATCATGTAACAAGAATGGGGGAAATATTACTTGCCCCATTTTACAGAGGAAAAAAAAAAAAAGAATCTTGGAGAATAAATAATTTGCCAAAAACCTTGCATTTAGTAAGAGGACACAATACCACACTCCTTCCCAGATAATAATTTTACTCCATTCACTTCTTCTTATCATCATTTCTCAACAATATGGCTAACAGTGTTTGTCTTTTACAGTCTTGTGAGTATTCTCTGAGATGATTTAAGATTCCTTAATTATTTGCCTACTGCCTCATTTCCTCTCTGTGATGATAATTCTTTGTCTGATCTTCATTATTAAAGAAATTCCTCATATGGAGAAAACTGAAGCTATGTTTATTTCTAGCCACTTATGCACTTATTATTTCATCTTTGTTTTTTTAGTTGGGCCTCTAGAACTGAAATGCATCATTTATCACCCCAAATAGAGAGGAAAAAATATTTCTCTTCTAACACATTTGGAGGCTTTCCAAGTCTAATCTTTTCTCCATAAAACTTCAGGCAGGGTTTCAATAAAGCTATTTCTTTTTATAGGGTTCTATCAGAACAGTTCTTGCTTGTATATTGTTATATTTTTAGTTTGGGTTGTTAATTATTAAGAGAAACTAAATTGGTCTCTTGCTGTTTTTTTATATATTTGGTCTTTTCTCACTTAATTTCAGCATCTTGTCCATATTTTACCAGTTAGAATACGCAATAAAAAATATACACTCAATGTATTTTTTTAAAGCTTTGGGTACTATCATCAATCAAATAATAGTTATGAATGATGGAGAAATAGGAGTTCCATATGACAGAGCTTTTCCTAGAACCCAGTAAGAAGTCCTGTGCCTACACATTGCACCAGTCCCCAGAGTTAGAATTTAATAGCTAAAAGAGACTTGCTTCTTCTAGAGGAGCTGTCTCATTACAGATTAGGCAACAAAGATCAACATCACTTAATAATAGTCAAACATTTTGTTAGAGGAATCAGGACTCAAATCCAGGCCTTCAGACTCATAAATTAATAGCACCTTTAGAAAAACTAGAACTTAGAGAGGATTGGACCTAATTCTTTTTCTCATTTATGTTCTTTACTACATATTTAAAAATTGGTCATGTGGTCACAAATTTTACCTAGAGTTTTTTCCAAAATATTATAGTCTCCTAGTAATAACATACTGGCTTTTTGAGGAGGAAAGGAAAGAAATATGTACCCAAGCATAGGGAATCTACCATTTATCCAGCAGTATCAATTTGTATAAATATTTTATATGATACTTGGTGGAAACAAATAAGCATTTTATTTAGTCACTATCATCTTATCATATAAGGTAACTAGATATCAGAGTTCTTTGAAGAAGATAGTTATTTTAAAAATACCCTTCAGCTTTAAAATGTCTCACACTTTTATTAGCATCACACAGTGAATATTTGTTAGCATGTAGAACCAGAAGCATAGCTTTCTCCCAGAAGTTCCTGCCAAGGGACATCCTTTTTAATAGATGTTCCTGCCCACAAATCAATGTGAAAACCTGCTTGACAGAGGAGATACCATGATTGTGAAATTGTTTTTCCCAGAGCAAGTCTCACACTCTGGGTTTCTGACCTCTGCAATTTCCCCAAATGTGAGAAACTCAACTGCATTATTTGTGATAGTGGAGAACTG
This sequence comes from Noctilio leporinus, assembly GCA_004026585.1. Classification (NCBI taxonomy): domain Eukaryota; kingdom Metazoa; phylum Chordata; class Mammalia; order Chiroptera; family Noctilionidae; genus Noctilio; species Noctilio leporinus. The sequence goes on along the minus strand of PVIW01001630.1, from coordinate 137,386 downwards.
AGATTGGGGATGCGGGGATGCAGGGGTTGGGGGGGGGGGGTGGCCAAAAAGAGAGAAAGAAGGAAAACAATTATTGTTATAAATGCCCTTTGTTAATTCCTTCAAGACAGACTCTCTGACCCAAAACAACCAACTGAAAAGTGAGAAGATAGTGTTGTTTTCCAGTCCATGTAAACCTCTTGCAATTTCTCCAGAATGATGCCAGTTCATATGCCCCTACTCTGGTGCTGGAAACAGTGATTGAATTGAATCCTGTTCAGGCTCCATGTTTGCGCACGTAAGCTGAGTTGAAATCAACCTGTCTGCTTTCACCAAGACAGCCAAACCTGCACTTATGCGAGTCTTGCCAGATCAGCAACAATTCCAGACTTCGACTCATCCCTTTGGGACTAGACTTCTTAGCTTGCTCTTCTCACCTTTCAACACAAGTATGGAAACCAGAACAGATAACATAGGTCCAACAGAGACCTTCTCCATTTGTCCCCCTTCCAAAGATGTGAAAGATAGCATTTGTATATAGAGAATGGTACCATGGGGGAAAAAATATTTTTCTCCTAAATTTTCTATGATTAAGCTTTGAGAATGAATTGACAGGGGATATCTTACAACAGGGTAGATTATTTAACACCAGGACTTTCTCAGAAAATTTAGACTCTATGATCAATTCCAACCTATAGTACTTTCTTCCGCTTTCAAGCCTGTGGTGTCACTGCTGTCCATTCTCTCCAGTTCCCCACACATTGGTACATCTGGGATAGGCCCAGAGGCAGAGCTGACTGATGGTCATTTTGTTATTTTCTTCACTTAACCCTAAACAATTTGGAGTGAGATTTTTGGTTTGGCTTTGCTCCTGTTTTGCTTTAGAAATCACAGGGAGATAACAAACTGGGGTCTCCGGCCAATCTGACTTGTCAGGCTACTGACTTGATGCTATAAGAGAACATGACTATTTGCCATCAGTGAGAGATATGAACATCACAGCCTTAACCAAGACCTCCTATGAGGAACTGCTGTGCTATTCTTTTGGGGAACTTACTCACACTTTATACTCTTCTCTTGGGAAATAGCTCCATAACCTAACAGAAGTCAGAAAACCATAATGATACCTCATGTCCCTGCTGGCCTTCTTAAAGAGCCAAATCAGCTCTATAAAAAAGCTCATAGGCCACATTTAGTCTCCCATAAACTCTATAATGTGTGTTGCACATGTGTCCTCTAGTGAGCAATAAGGGATCGAGTACAGGGCTGACTGAACTGTGGAGAGTGATTAAAAACTATAGACGGGAATATGCTCTTCCCTTGCGTTTGTGCTTAGTTCCCCTGAGAATTGATGTGTCAAGTGTCTCAATCCACAGCTGTGTTTCTCTAGAAGTAAAAGTAGATATTCATTCTCACAACAAAAGGAATGATAATGTTGCCACACAAACCCTTTTATGATTACAGAGACCTTATTCCTTACTATGTTAGGAAGGCCAACAAGTACAGAATTAAGGAATAATTATAGAGAATGGAGGTCAACAGGAGCTTCTGTGAAAATGTAAAAATTCTTCAGGGGAAATGAGGAAATGGCATTTGTGGCAAAGACACAGGGGCCTTGTTAACCATAAGGAGGTTTCAAAATGAGGAGACAAAGAAACATGTTTCAAATGAAAGAAAAGAGCAAAACTCCAGAAAAAGAACTAAACAAAATAGAGACAAGCAAGTTACTAGATGCAGAGTTTAAAACACTGATTATAAGAATGTTCAAGGGACCCTGGCTGGTGACTCAGTGGACAGGTGCAGGCCTGGGAACTCAAAGGTTGCTGGTTCAATTCCCAGTCAGGGCACATAACCAGGTTGCAAGCCAGGTCTCCAGCCAGGTCCGTAGTGGAGGCAGGTGAAAGGCAACCATACATTGATGTTTCTCTCCCTTTCTTCCTCCCTCCCTGCTCTTCTCTCTAAAAAATAATAAATAAAATAAAATAAACTTTAAAAAACAAAAAGAATGTTAATGAAAAACTCAACAGCATAAAGAAGATCCAGTCAGAAACAAAGGATACACTACTTAAAATAAAGAACAATTTACAGGGAATCAGTAAAGTGAATGAAGCCAAGAATCAAATCAATGATTTGGAATATAAGGAAGAAAAAGAACACCTAATCAGAACAGCAAGAAGAAAGAATAGTTCATAAAGTGCAAATAATGTAAGGAGCCTGTGGGACAATTTTAAGCATACCAACATTTGCCAGAAAAAGAGAAGAAAGCAAGAAATTGGGAACCTATTTGAAAAAAAATAATGACAAAAAGCTTCCCTAACTTGGTGAAGGAAAAAGACACATAAGTCCAGGAAGCGCAGAGTACCAAATATGATGAAGCATATGGGCCCACACCAAGGCACATTATAATAATTAAAATACCAAAGGTTAAAAACAAAGAGAGACTCTTAAAAGCAGCAAAAGAAGTTAGTTATCCGCAGGGGGTTCCCATAAGATTGGCACCTGATTTCTCACCAAACTTGATAGGCTGGAAGAGATTGGCAAGAAATATTCAAAGTGATGAAAAGCAGGTACCCATAAACAAGATTACTCTACCCAGCAAAGCTGTCATATAGAATCCAAGGACAGATAAAGAGCTTCCCAGACAAGAAAAACCAAAGGAGTTCATCACCACCAAACCAGTATTATATAAAAGGTTAAAGGATCCTCTTTAAGAATAATAACAAAAATATGAATAATAAATGGCAATAATGCATTATTTATCAGTAATTGAATCTAAAAAATAAAATAAATAAACAAGCAGAACGGAAACAGAATTATAGATACAGAAAATGTTTTGATGATCGCCAGATGGGAGGGGTATGGGGAAAGGAGCAAAAACAGTGAATGAATTAAGAAGTACAAATTGGTAGTTGGAGAATAGTCATAGGGATGTAAAGTACAGTAGAGCCTCCAAAGAACATATATGCTTTGCCCATGGGTATGGACAATGTTGTGAAGATTGCCTGGAGAAGGTGGGAGTTGCTGGGTGCATAAGGGCAAAGGGGGAAACTGGGATAAATGTAATAGCATAATCAATAAAATATAATTTTTTAAATGTTTTTTAAAAGTGTATGGGACTTCAATAGGCACAGAAATAGGAGAAAAAAAAACATAAGCAGATTAAGCAGAAGAAAGAATCAATCAAATGGCTTAGATGTGGGAAAACCCAGGGTATGTTTAAACAAGAGCTAGTTTGAACATACCTGAGTTTTTCTGAAACACTAAATCCATGTAGTAATGGTTACAGATACAATGGAAACATGGACCTCCCCAGAATAAGGAAATCACTTGCTATTTAGCTGAGAATTCTAGATTGAATCCCTGGGAAACCACTGGAGGTTTTTAAGTATCTTTATATCTGGCCCAGAAATAAATAGGTAATGAGTATTGTTAGAATAGATGTGTTAATTACCAAAGGACAGAGGATTTTCTTGTTGAATTAGAATCCAGAACAATACATGAAACTCCCAGAGAGCTTACTCCATTGGTAAAATAGAGACAGAGACATGCTAGAGTTCTCCAATGGCCTTATGGGAGAGTCAGTCCACAGAAGGGTTGATTACGGTGTAAGAAAAAGGTATTGTGGTCAGAGAAGCACTTTTATTCTTTAAGCACTTAAAGGTGGAGTTGTTTTGATAAATGCTGATGCCTGAGGTATAATGAGGCTGGTAATTAAAGAATTGGACTAGACAGTTGAGGATATTTTGTGGAGCCATAAACATGAATGTTGAAATCTTAGAGGATGGAATGGAAAGGCCAATGAAACAGGGACCAAAGTCATGGCAAAAGATGAGGAACATCCTGGGAGTTGGTAAATATCAACAGAGAAAATGGTGTAAGTGGGCTTAACCTCAAAATGAGGGAGTATGTAGGATGGTGGTGATAGAAAAATGATTGATACATGGCATTGAGAATGAAAAAGTATGGTGATACACAGGAAAACTGAGAACATGCCTTGACTGCAGTCAGGGAAATAAAGCCAGTGATTGGGAACATGTGTAGGAAAGAGACTTTGCACTGGCTACCCTGTTGAATTTTGAAGTTCAGATCATGATAATGTTGTAATGTTACCAAACAGCAAGTGGGGTCCTGCTGCCTGCCACCACGCTCTAGGCAAAATTCTGGAGGCAAAGTTTTGGTGATAAAGGAAAGGAGTCTTTATTCAAAAACTACGCAGTTTTGGAATAATAGCTTTCCACATTCATTAGTCACCTAAGCCTCTCAATTAAGACTAAACTCTTTCACAGCTGAGTTCTCCTATCATTCCCCCTGTTAGTTTTTTAATTATCTCACTTCTATAGGGTTAGTTTACAAACTAAATATATGATATGAAAGATTTACAACTTTGGACAAATGGCAGGCTTCTGCCTCAGAGCCTATCCTGTCTAGAACACCCAAAGAAGAATAAATCCTGTCATCCTGCCTGCACCTGGAGTTGCTTTTCCCATCCAAATCCATCCAAATTGCCATCTTTTGAGAAATGCAGGCAGCTTCAGCACAATCACCAGGCATCCCTGAGGAAGTGAACCCTGGAGTGAGTTAGTCTCTGCCCTCTATTTATTTTAAATCTGCTGAGCCATAATTCTATGCACTCTGGAGGCATTCAGCTTCTCAGCCAATGCATCCTAGACTGTTTACTATTACCTCAGCTATTACTACTACCTCCTACTGCCCCATCCTACTCCTCCCCAGTGATCTGAACAGGTCTCTCTTTATCAGTACTATTCTAATTGACAGATTAATGGATTTTTCTACATCTGCTGACCTCTGTTTGAGGAGAAGTTACTTCAAACTGGCAAGACCTTAAAGGCAATGAGATTATTGAGGAAAAGCCAGTTTCCTTAAGGCAGAGCTGTGGAAGGGAAGAATTGCTCACAAGAGAAAGGGTTCCCGTAAGACTGAGGTGGAAGTGAACAGGATGGATGAGGCAGTTGGGGGCATGAAAGTGAACAAAGATAATAGGAATGAAGGAAACAAGAAACTGTGAAGTAAATGGCAGTATCTTATTAGTAATAAAGGATCTATTAGCCCAAGTTTCCATTGAAATGCTAATATTCTGACCAAGCCTCTGCAAATTTGCCTTCCCAATATCAAACTTTGTCTGTTCATGACTTGCACCTTGGAAAGTTAAGAAAAGACAAGTGATATAATTGCTCTTTGCAACAGAGTTTCTCTTTAGAGCTCATAGTGAAAACAGAAGTGCAGTACATTCCTTTTGCATAAAGTTGTCGAATTTACTGGTCATTTCATAACATATACAGGGCTCATTATTTTCCAACTCTTCCTTACTTTGTTTTTTTAAAGATTGTATTCATTATTTTCAGAGAGAAGGGCAGGGAGGGAGGAAGAAAGGGAGAGAAGCATCAATGTATGGTTGCCTTTCACATGCCTCCAGTTACGGACCTGGTTGGAGACCTGGCTTGCAACCTGGTTATGTGCCCTGACTGGGAATAGAACCAATGACCTTTGGGTCTGCAGGCCAGTGCCTATCCACTAAGCCACCAGCCAGGGCTTCCTCCTTACTTTTGATCTTCCACTTATAGTCTTCCTTTGTAATCACATTTTTTGAGATAGACATAATATATTCTATGTTAATTGACATTACCCTTGCCCTTGCCTTACTATCTAAAACCAAAGTAAAATGAAGTGTCTTGGATTTAATATGAGGAGCAAAATAGATTGTAAACTAGGTTGCTGTTCTGAGGTAGAGACTGTATGAGGAGTGTTAAAACCAATTGTTCATTGTGTAATGTTCCTCTCCCCCCCTCCCCCCATTAAAACACACACTCAGTAAGTAAGCTGGATATTATAGGGCTACTGTCCTTTGTATCCAGTATTGAATTGCAACATTTATTGTATTTTCACCATGTGAAAAGCACTGAAAGAAGAGCTGCAAAAGGAAGTAAAATGTGTGGAATTTGGAATGTAGGAGACATTTTGCCTAGAGATAAAGAACTGGGACTCTGAGGTCAGAGAGTTCCAAACTATAATCCAAACTCTTCCACCCGGACCTATGTAATCACACCATGTTAGTTAATCTCTCTGGGCCTCAGTTTTCTCATTGTCTAAGTCCATCCTGCCTGCTCTAACAAAATACCACAGATTGGTGTATGAATACAACAGAATTCCTTTCTCACAGTTCTGGAGATCAGAGGTGAGAGGGCCCACATGCTCAGGTTCTATGTCTGGCAGGGCCCAGCTTCCTGGTTTATAAACAACCTCACCTGTAACTTCAACTGGGAGAAGGAGCAAGGGAGCTTTCTCAAGCCTCTTTTATAAAGGGCATTAATCCCATTCATGAGGGCTCTTCACTCATAACCTGATCACCTCCTAACAGTCCCACCTCCAAAGACCATCACTTTAACATTAGGATTCTAACCTGTGAGTGTTAGGGGAACAAAAACATCAGACCTTAGCATTCCGCTTTAGTCAGATTGTAAAGACGAAATGAGATCATGCATATAAAAGTTGCCTCAGGGCCTGGTACTTGATAGTGCTCAATAAATATCACTGGCTGGGGAAAATAATAGCAGTAGACTTGGTGGCAAAGATAAAAGTGATGGAAGCAGCAGAGGTGGTGAAGGTGAGGTTGGTAGGGTGGTAGAAGTAGCAGATGCAAAAATAGTAGAAACGGTGGTGGAGACAATAATGATGGGTGTGATTATGTTGAAGGTGATGATGGAGGAAGTGATCATGGAGATGGTAATAGTGGATAGAGGTGGAGGTGGTAGAGGTGGAGTTGCTGGAGGTGGTTTTGGTGGTACAGGTGCTGATAATGGAGGTAGTGATGGAGGAGGTGGTGATGATGATAGAGGTGGGAAAGTGCTGGTTTTAAGTATAGCAATCATCTTCTTCATTATAACAGCAATGTGTGTACTAACAAGTTAATACAATAGCTTTTAAACTAGAATTGCTCTCTCTGATTATCCTAGCAACAGGGATTTTCTATCAACTAATACTTCTAAAGAGCACTATTATAAGATAACAAATGGGAGCAGTGCTCTAGTAAAATGCACATGTCACTAAGGGTAACAGAAATATAAACAATTAGAATATTGTGTAGTAAGGGCCATACTGAGATATGCAGAGTATTAAAGGATGCAATACAGGGACAGATTTGTGCCTAAAGATGATTGGGAAGACTTCACTGTAAAAGGCACTAAGTTGAGCCCAGAAAGTTGAAGAAATTTTTCAAATGGAAAACAGGAGAAAGGACAAGGGAAGTTGCTGTTGCCACAGTCAGATCTGTGGCCACCTTAAAGCTGCCAGCACCCTCTGCCTGCCTGCCCCATCCTTTGCCAAAATCCCACAGAAAACCTTCAAGTAGTACTGTACCTTTGAATAAAGTGGAGATGTCCAACTTACCCAAGAACAGCATCTGACTAAAATCATAGTGATAATAGAATGATACAAGGGTAAGAAGCAGTTTCCTGTCCTGGATAAAATCAAATTTCTTATACCTGTTCATGGAAACATGGAGTGAATTCATCAAGATAATTAGAAGGCCTTTATAGCTAAACTTTAATCAAGCTTTCTTCTTGGTAGTGAATGGGCACAGCACAGTGAGAGTGTCCACACCGATTTCGGAAGCATATGAAAGTGAGAAGGATGAAGATGGATTTCTCTATATGGCACATGCCACTCAGGAAACATTCGGAATGAAATTGTCAGTGTAAAACTAGAAAAAATGTACCTGTTCTAAAATTTTTTAAGCCCTTGCCAAAGGCGGGGTAGGGGGAGACGTTACCAACTGAGATCGATCAGTTCATCTAATCACGCATCATGAAAACTGTTTTAGAAAGTTGTTTTTGGAATCCAAGCAGAAACGCTGAACTCCAAATGAGCACATTCAGCTTTGGAAAACTATGTTGTTTAACCTGGGCAGTCTTGTTTTAAAATTAAAGTTTAAAAATAAAATACTTTGCATTCTAAGTTACCAATTTTTAAAAATCAGGGAAGAGTTTCCAGGCAAAGAGGGAAGCACATGTAATGACAGCGCACAGGTGTTGGGTTGTCCAAAACGTCCGTTTACTTTTTTCCACATGATGGCTCTAGTGGTGCTTAGCTGGCTTTAACGTCATCCAAAACAATTTTGTTAGACTGATTGTGACAGCTGTCATATCAGTATGCAGTTTAAAAAGTTTATTAAAATTGGTGAATTTTTGTGCAGCCATTTAAATATTGAAGATGGAAGAAGATACACAACTTTTTTGACATATTATGCTTTACTATTTCAAGAAAGGTGAAATACAAAGAAAGTTGTGCAGTATGTGGAGAAGGTGCTGTGACTAATGAAACATGTCTAAAGTGGTTTGTGAAGTTTTTTGGTACTATAGACATTTTGGCCAAAAAACTCATTGCTATGGAACTATCTTGTGCATTGGAAGATGTTTAGCAGCGCCCCTGGCCTCTACCCACTAAAAGCCAATAGCAGGAGATCATTGACATTCTCAAAATATCCAAATCAATAGTCATTGGTGAAAATTTAAAAAGTGTCTTTTATTTTACGGAGAAAACTAAAGGGACTTTTTGGCTAACCCAATGCATGATGTGTGAAGGGAGAGTGAAGCCAGGGAATAGGGTTCATTGAAAAAGTGATAGAAAAAGAGATTGGATCCAGACTAAGATGGGCCTTGAACTTTCTTGTTTGGGCAGTAGGAAGCTGTTGACAGTTCTTAGGTAAGAAAGGCACTCTTCAGCCTGCGAACCCAAAGGTCGCTGGTTCGATTCCCAGCCAGGGCACATAACCAGATTGCAAGCCAGGTCTCCAGCCAGGTCTGTAGCTGGAGACAGGTGAAAGGCAACCATACATTGATGTCTCTCTCCCTCTCTGCCTTCCTCCCTTCCCCTCTCTCTAAAACTAATAAATAAATCTTAAAAAAAAAAAAAAAAAAAAAGTCACTCTTAAAAAAGAATGAATCAAAGAGGAACAAGACCAAAGATAGAAAGACCAGTTGTAACATCACTGAGAATGACTCGGGGAGAGGACATGCAGGCTTGCCCAGGCCTTAGGGACAAAGAACTGTGAGAGCCCATATGGAAAATGATGAGAAAATAAGAACTACAGGAAATGGAGTGGGTTTGGAGTTAAGTTCTCCCAGCTTCTCTGCATCTAACCTGTCCTGATGTGGGAGGTGGATTTGCCCCACTATTGATTAGCAGCTAACATTGAGCCAAAAATGCAGAACATCATGGCTTCTAAAGAAATACAATATAAGAACTAGTACTTAGAAGCACTTAAGTCTCCGAACATCTTAAACACTCCCTAATGATATCTAGTTGTCTTTAGCTTTCAAGGAAGAGAAATGTAAAAGAAGAGTAAAAGTAAAATTTCTTCTAGTGTGTACCTTCCTAATTAGCAAACGATGGACTAAATAATGGTGACCATGTTTCCCCATTTAGAAAACCTTCAGGAAAAAAGTCAATAATCTTCATAACTCATTTTTAATGTAAAAGAAACAGAATATTAACTTTCCAAAGCTCCTGTCTGATTGTCTTCTTTTTAATAATGCTTTTGTTTTTCCTAAACAAGAATATCTCATTACAAAAAGTTCTGAAGAAAAAAAACAACATTAAATTCATAAATAATATGAATTATGCAGGACTTTGTTGGCAATTGGAAGGATTTGGCTTGTACTCTAAATGAAATAAGAGCCATTTCAGTATATCAGCAAAGGGTTACATGGTCTCGATTTTTTTTGGAGGAGGGGGATTTTTATGAGTTTATTTGAACCAAACTGATGACATATCAGGAAGCAAGTTCTCATATGCCCTTCATTACCTCAATTTTGAAAGAATTATTCTTGTTTTTCTGCTGGGAATAGGATATATAGAAATGAGAGTAAAAGCATTTATGATTATTTCTTTAAAAATAGCTTGTAAAAAGTGGAAAATGGAATTACTTTTTTAAGACTATATTTGCTTAGGTTCCCTTACAAACTGCATCCTCATCAGTGGTACATAATTATGCATAGGAGAAAAGGTTATTTTAGAAAGTCAGCTCCTGGACAGTTCAAGTTCAAAATCTGTTTTCTTCCTTTATGAAAATAACTTGCTCCATCTCAGACTTAAATAATCAACTTCCACGGCAATGGTTATCATTTTTGCTCAAGTCTGGCCATGAAACAGAAAAGCATGAATTGCCAACTTAAGAGCAGGCAGAATTAAGAATTCCTTTCCTTATTTATTAAACACTTTTGAGCACCTGCTGTGTGCCAGGCACTTGTCTGCTCCCAAGGACACATTAGTAACATTGACCCAGGCTCCACTCTGCCAGGACTTCAAGAAGCAAATCATCAGAGGGTTTTCTTTTTCTTTTTCTAATTTTATTGTTGTTGTATTACATCCATCCCCTTTTTGCTCCCCTCTGTCCCCCTTCCCACCCACCCATTCCCCCCAAAGTCAATCCCACCTGTTGTCCGGATTTTCTTTTTTTAACACTTATGCATATAATTGTTTACCATAGTTACAAGGGCTTTATACAAAGAGAAATATAAGAGTTAGAATTTTAGGGCAACTATGAAGTGTGTAGTCAGGGAAATTTTACTGCCCCTTCTTCAAAGAAATCTTGCTTGAGTTCCAAGTGAGGGAACATCAAAGGGAAAGGCCAGAGGCAAGAATGAGAAGAAAGTTACCTAACTAAAGGAAGTCTAGAGTAGCTGGAACATAGAGGTTGGTGGCAGGGGAAGAGAGACCAAGGGTACAAGAGTGGTCTAAGCTAAAAGAAGGACTAATAAGGGCCCAGGTAACCCATTTGTATGCCATATGAAGAATTTCATAGGTTTTGCAATGGAGGCTATTCTCTTTCTTTCTTTTTATAAGTTTAAACATGGTAGCAAGATTTCACTGAGGTTAAGGGAAATTATACACCCTCCGGGATGTAGAGGGTGGACAGACTGTAGCAGCAGCTGCTCCAAAGCTTCTGTTGGCTTCCAAATATTTTCTTGGTTCTCAATAATGATCAAGGAGCATTCAAACTATCCAATCCAACTTCCTGATCCGTCCCAGGCTTGAACTGGGCCCTCCCATTCTGGCACTTACTGGGGTTTCCAGTTTTCCATCCGATTACCTTTCCGGGTTTTTTCAGGCTAGGCTCTGCCCCCTTATGGCTTTTACTGCGCATGTCTAACAGTAGAAACACCTTCCCTTGTGCCATCTTGACTTCTATTGCATGTTAAAGTGTTAAATGGAGTGAAAACTCTTGCCCCGAATAAAGATAGCAGCCAAAAGAAGGTAAAAGATAGAGGGGAACCGGCAAAAATGGTGAACTGACACACCATCGGAGAGGCTGGATATGAGGTCAGGTAGGAAGTTCTAGGCTGAGCATTTAAATGAGGTTGGCTGAGGGGGAGTAGGAAGGAGTCCAGCAGGAGGAGAAGAAGTCCGGCGTAAGACAGACGCAGGAGATCCCAGTAAGAAAGAGGAGGCCCCCTGGGAAGCCTGCCTGGAGGAGATGGCGGCAGAGCAGAAGCAGCCATGTAGGGACCTGCTTAACCAGGCACAGATCCCTAGGAGATGCTTGGAGCTGAGCTATGACTGGAAATGCTGAGTTGCAGACATCTGCTTCTCCAAAGGGTGTATGAAAAGCCACTCTAGGGACTTGTGCCTCCCTGAACTCTACCTTGACGCACTGTAACATGACGCATGTTTTCCTGAACCACTACCTGTGTGCTGAGAACAGTACATCCCGGATCCTGAAGGACAGACCTGCTGCGAGAGGATGGTGACTCTGAAACCCACAAGTGCACATTCCAGGGAGGACAGAGACCTATCTGCCAGGCTGGATTAAACATAGATAAAGATATGGGGAACTTTTAGGCATGGTTTTAGCTTGTAGTCTTTTGGGGAACAAGGGAAGTGCTGAGTCTTGTGGGAGAGAAGGGCTCCAGGCAGGAGGGCTCTCAGCACCCCATGAGGTTGGAACCCTGTTAATAAAAGCCTGTTTCCCTCAAGGAAAAAAAAAATGTTAAATGGTTTCAACCAGGGTCAAGCAACTTCAAGTTTTCAGATAATCTCTTTTTAAAGGTATAATTGACATATAATGCTATATTAGTTTCAGACATAAATCTAATTATTTGATATTTGTATATATTGCAAAATGATCACCAAAATAAATGTAGTTAACATCTGTCACCATGCATGGATGTTCTTAATAAAGTAAACTAAAATAAAATTGACCTTGATCTCAATGTGCTTAACTATGGAAAAGTAAATGCTAAATGATTTATTGACCACTCACTTACCGGACAGTTGTCAAATATTAATTTCAGGATATGCTTAATACATATGCATGAATAATCAAATTGGTATTTACATTTAGAGACATTGAAATGGAGATTACTTAGAAATTTCCCCAAAACATACACAATGTTATGCTTGATTGCACTTGTAGAAAACATACCCTTGCATATTTAATTTAGACTTAGAGAATGACAATCAACATTTTTGCAAATCATTTGCCAATGAAAATAAAAACCTCTAAGAAGAATTTGTTTCTGCTGGGTGGATATTGCATTCACATAAAAATTCAGCTGACAACTAACAAAAAAAAATAGCGGGGATAAATTGGAGAAACAGCTGTCCAGGAAGTTATCACTTGCCAGGTTTGCATGGAATGTACTGGAATGCCCAGAAAGCCGGAGTGTGCTCTGCCAGCCCCATTTAGCTCACTGATGGCTGTGTGCCCTTTGAATCCTCACTAGAGGGCCCATTTGTAAATTTCATCTCTTCTTGAAAAAGGATATATACTTCCAAACTCCCGCAGGATATATGATTTTGCACCATTGTTAGTGGTTATCCCACCATTTATCTCTCCATTCATCCACTTATTCCATTTTGTATAAGTCTGAATATGGATTTGTACATGTCCAAAATGCCATTCCAAGTTACACTTCAAAAGTCAAAAGTTAGTTAAAACTCTCCCACTTTGATTATCTTATCTCAACAGTAAAATGATTAATCTTTCTTAATAGTATTAACCGTTTACATCATCATATATGAAAGATTATAAAGATGCAGTGCCAAATAAATAAAATAAATAGAAAGCTTATTATCGCTTCTTGGGTTTTGGCTAAGATCAAGTGTAGAAAGCTTAGAACCCTAAAATTACTATGAATTAAATATTGGGATTGTGCAATATAGTGAGAATTTATCTTTATTTAACAAACATTTACCTAGCACTTCTATTTGTCAGCCATTGTCCAAAAATGCTCTACAAATATTCAAAGATGCTCTACAAATATTAGCACATCAAATATTATGGGGCATCCTATTTTTGGTTTATGGTAGACTTAGTTTTGTCATAACTTCTTAAACTGAGGATAATCTGGTGCAAGATGTCAAGCTAGTTCTGAGGACCTGAGAAGAGATTTAGCATAGTGGAGGCCAATATTTGGCCAAAGCTTTACAGAAACATATTGAGAGGGAAAATCTTTTCCTCCACCCTCCTTATGATCTTTCATTAGGTTCCTGTAAATTAAATTGACAAACAGCTCTGGCTGGTGTAGCACAGTGGATAAGGTGCTGGCCTGCAAACCCAAAGGTTGCTGGTTCAATTCCCAGCCAAGGCACGTAATTAGGTTACAAGCCAGGTCTCCAGCCAGGTCCTTAGCTGGAGGCCAGTGAAAGACAACCATACATTGGTGCTTCTCTCCTTTTCTTCCTCTCTCCCTGCTCTTCTCTCTGGAAATAATGAATAAAATCTTTTTTTCTAATTGACAAACAACAGGTTAGAAAGAGAAGATAGGTTTTTATTTATGTATATACAGGAGGTCACAGAAAAAAATATTAAGGAAGCAGAATTTAAGGTTTATGTGCCATTTTAATAGGGAAAAGGAAAGAAGAGAAAAGCACTTACAAATAACTTATAGGAAAGAGAAATGGGCCCTTAGGAAGATAAATGAGAGATACAATCGTTTTATGACAACGTCTGTTTAAATGTGATAACATTTCTTCTCTCTGGTGATGAGTCAATCTTCTCTGGGTGCAGAAACTCTCGGGGAGTGGATTCATGACAATTGCTTGTGATGTTCCAATTTTAGGCAGATAAGGAAGTTCAGAAGAGACTATTTATTCTCAAATGCCGTCAGCTCAAAATAATTTAATGCCACTGTGCCATATTCTGGACCCCTTCAAAAGGAACCAGGGACGAAGAAGACTGTCCTTGACCCCCATTCCCAGGGGCCATTCAGGCTCTGAGCTGTCTCTGAATGAAGGTGGAGCTCTGTCCTAGAATGAGACAAGGATAGACATCTCAGACCCCAACATACTCCCAGAGTTCCGGTCAGATATATGCTTATTGCCAGCTTTGCACTGAGGCCAACCTCAGTGAAAACACCAGCACTGGAGAAGTCCTACTCCCTAGGACATTCCTTCTATTTGGGGGTTTTAATAATGTCTCCTAGAACAAATGTGGCCAGGAGACTGGCTCTTTCAACAGTACAGAAATATTTTTAATCTCCGTTAGTCTACAGCAGTGAGAAATTCACATGGTTCTTCTCATCAACAAACATAGCGCATGTACTAAGTTCTAGGCAGTATATGATATGCTATTAAATGGCATCTTCATTTTGATCATTGAGGAAACTGAGACACAGAGTAGTTTAGTGAATTTTTCAAGGTCAAATGACTGGTAAGTAGCACAGTCAATATTTGTGCCTATTTAGTTTGACTCCAAAGTTCAAGCTCTTAACAACCATGAATTGTACCTTTACTACGCTAGCCTTCATCCTTGAAAATTTTTGTATTTAATGCATGACAAATAACTTTAAGAAGCTTTTATGAATAGTATTAATGTGACAATATTATAACAAAAAGCAGTCTTGCTAATAATATTGTTTTACTCATTCTAATTCAATCAGTTCTTTAGATCTGGTCATTTTTTTTCTGCCCTAAAATGATATCCAAAGCAGAATAAAACTGTATCCTTTATGCATAGGTAAGTCTGGCCTTTGATTCATAGTTTCAGTTTCTTTATAGTCTGACTCTCAACACACATAGCCTGCCCCAAGTCACCAATGTCTCACACTTATTGTCACTCAGCTCAGGGTTGATGGCCTCAACCAACATGCCAGTTATCTTCAGTAAGAACATTCAGAAACTTTACTTACTCCTAGAAATATATGCTCAAAAGAAATTTATAAGCGAATTGGTGATAATGATCTCTAAGGAGTAGAGGTTCACTTGGGGAACAAATGGAACTTAAAGTTTGAAGAGTTTTCTAGATTCCTAGGTTGTTAGAGCCATATACATTCTAGGTTTAGGTTATTCTAAGCATTCTCCACCATAATTGCATGGTGCCTGACAGTTATAGGGGGCTTAAGGACCCCCTAAATCCCATCCAAGGAGCATATTCTCCTGTCTCCAATTTGGTTACTATATTGACTTTCAGCAGCTGTTCCAGAAATGCACTTGATCATTTTGTGAACAGCATTGTTATATGCGACAAAAAAAAAAAAAATACATTTTTGCTGGACACATACCATCTGCCAGGCACCATGCTTGTCACATTGGATACAAAGAAAAATCAGGTGTAATCCCCTTTCAAGTTTCATCAGAGAAGGAACCATGAAGGCAGAGAAAAGCATGATAGTTCGGTTACTAAATGTTGAAAAGTTAGGAGAGACTTTACAGCACAGGAGATATTTGAGTTGGTTCTTGGAAAAGTGGTAGATATGTGGCAGCCTCTCACATGACCATTTGTAAATTGAAAATTGGTTGGTTAGAATCTGATCCGTCCTTTTAAACGCTACTTGAAAATCGCCAGAGATTCCACTGAAGATGACAAAGGAAGGAGTCCTAATTTCAAAATGTCATTCCAGGTCTTGTCAAACCGTGTCCAGATTTAAGGTTTCAACCTATATTCTTTGATCCCAGATAAGACAAAGATACATCCTTACACAGCTTGATGGCATACTTTAGACTTGCTTTGTGATGGTGTAACAACAGCACACCACCGCCAGGGGGCAATGCAAAGTCACCAAAATCACAGGAAATTCTCCAAGTCGAATTCCGACAAAGAGCATTTACGGACGTCCTAGCTATAAAGGTGAAAGACAACCTTAATTTTTTTTTTTAATTTTAAAAATAAAAAAGAGTTCTGCTAAGCAAAAACGAGTTCAAAAATCCTTTCTTTGAATGCTTCCTGAATTGCCATCAAATTGCCTTTTAAGCATTTGTGCACAGCTGAACATTTTGCAATATTCCTTACAAAATAATTATTTTCATTTTTTCTTCGTACAATTGCCTGATGTTCCCAGTCCTCTGCCTTAAAAATGGTCATTCTAATCAACCCTCAGATAGTGTGAATCGTGTTACTGGGGCTCTGTCGTGGCCTCTGTCCAACCGTAGGCTTTCCTCTCTCCCCACCCAGTCAGCCAATCCTGCGCACCTTCGGCTGGAGCTGTAGTTCCTTTTAAGGTAATTCCAGGCTGGGCTGCGTTTTGTTTCCTGGCTCAAAGCGCCAGGTGTCTGCCCTCTCTTAACCCGCAAGGATGAGAGATCAAAGGTGTGCCTACATCTGCCTCCTGGCCAGCTCTTTAATCTGTCACAGGTTCAAAAGGGACAAGTGCAGCATTGTGCGCTTAGGCCGGAGGATAAATCAGAGAAGCAGAAACGGGCAAAGTCCCGAGTGTGTATGCTCACTAAAATGATGCAAAACAAGTCTGTCTAGATAGTAGCCCTGCCATTTTGGAGTGTTTTTCTTTAAAAAGAGTGCAGTTGTTATGGGTAAATGGCTATCTTCCTATGATTGGAACTCCACTGAACTCATTTCATGAAGCTTTGTACATGGACCCAGTTGTTGACTAGTGTTAAATAGAAGCATAACAAAGCAAAAGAAAATACTTCTGAATTATAAAACAGATATTATAAGGATACTTATAGATACCTAAGCTTATTTCACTTAAGACAAAAATGACAAACTGAAACCTTAAAGAAATAGAACAGAAAATATTTAAGAAAGACTATTTCCAATAGATCATCTATTTTCTACATCTACTAAACAGGTGGGGGAATGCATTTTTAAAAACAGTAGGAGTACAAATTAAGTATAAAGAAAACAATTTTGGGGGCAGTGAGTCTGAAGGGAACAGAATCTTTAACTAGACATTCACACTCAGTCACGCAACCCGTCCTTCCTCTTTTGGATGAAGGGGTATAGCAGAAAAAAGCTCTCAATCTAGTTAGAAATTATTTCTAAACTTAAGTTTAGGAATAATTTAAACAATTTGAGCACCCACATCTTTTTTCTATTTTCATTCTGACTATTTAGAAAAAGAGATGAAGGGAAAGAGAGAGAAACATCAATTTGTTCTTGTTCCACTTATTTATGCATTCATTGGTTGATTCTAATATGTGCCCTGACCAGGGGGTTGAACTCACAACCTTGACATGTCAGGATGATGCTGTGAGCAACTGAGCTATCAGGCCAGGGCCATAGCTTTCTTTCGCTGCTCAGGAAAGCTCCCTGATTTTCACCAAAGATATAAATGTGAGCAGCACTGATTATTTTTTCTCTCTGCACTGTTGTGCCCACACACGCCCAGATCAGCCTTTCACTTCCTCTTCTGTGCACCAGGGTAACAAAAAGGAACTTCAGCAACCTCAGTTGTGCTGAGCAGCCTTCACATACAAGAACAGCAAGGCAAGAGCAGTGGCCTCGTACCATGACACCCTGTCTTTCCTGGTTGCAATGACTTTGAATCCAACTGTTCACAGTATGTGAAAGAATCGTGGCCCAGCTATTAAAGGCTGTAGCAAAAAAAAAAAAAAAAAAAAGCCCTTGGAAGTTGCATTAAATATTTCATTCATCTGCTTAACAAATATTTACTCAGCACTTACTTTGTCCAGACATACTTCTGGACTCTGGGAATTCAGTGATGATTAAAAAGTCCTACTCTCTGTTCCTGGAGTTTACAGTCTAGAGATGGAGACTGGCATTGATGAAATAATCACCGAGATGATTGCTCTGAAAGATAGAAATACAGGGCTTTTTTTGGAGGGTGGGGGGAGTCTACTATAACAATGAAACTAATCTAGAAGGTCAAAGAGAACTTTCCTGAGAAAACCCTTATAAACTAAGAGCTGAAAGATCAAGAAAAGTGAGATGTTAATGTTCTTGTTGCTATTAATGTCATGCTAATATTGAGAGAATCAAAAGTATACTATGGCTGGAGTGGAGAGCTAAGAGATATGATGCAACATGAGGTTAAAGAAATTAGGCATAGTTAACTGTTTCAGTTATCTGGCATTACATAACATATTACCCCAAAGTATAAATAAGTCAGCAGCTTAAAGACTATTTTATTATAACCTATGATCGTATGGGTCAAGAATTTCAGCAGGATTCAGCTGGGTGATTCTTCTGTTCCACATTTAGTTAAAGGTTGGGCTGGTCAAGGTGATCCAGCGTGGCATTATTCACATGTCTGGCACCTTGGTTTCAATGTTTGAGAGTGGAGGCTCAGAGGAGGCTGTTGAACAGAGCGCCTATAAGTGACACCTCCAGGATTGCAGTTCCCATGGGTTATGTTCAAAAGGTAAGAAATCTTAATGTCTGGGTCCAGGTACTAGCAGAGCATTACTTCACCATATTGGTCAAAGCAGCCACAGAACCCTTCCAGATCACAGAGAATGACGGAGATGCCACCTCTCAGTTGGAACAATTTCCATTAATTTGTAGCCATTTTTACTCAGCGACGGCTCAATCTCTAATTTGTACAGAATTTAGATTCCTCTGTAAAGCATAATTTAGTCCTTCTAAAGTCCTCCAAACATCTTATTTCTTTATGGCATGAAGTTCAAGTTTGAGATTTGGATTCTTACAATCTAAATAAAGTTCAGATGTTGATGAAGTTCCTTTGAGGTAGTTCTCTAGTACAGTTTCTCTCAATATAAAAATTTGTGAACTAAAATGAAAAAGTATCTGCTCCACACATACCCAGCACATAATAATGATACAGAGATGAAATTGATGCAATGGTCATTCTCATTCAAAGAGTGGAGGAATGAGGGGCACATAGCAATCACTGGATCATAGAACTCTGAAATTCGTGCATTGCCGGTTCCTTGGCTGGAGGTCCTGTTCCCACTCTCCTAGAATGATTCTCTCCAGCTCTTGTCTCCATCCTCCAAACTCTTGGTTGCACCTTTAGAGTTTTCCTATTTGTATAATGTCTTAGCACAGGCTGCCTTAATAAAATACCATAGAGTAGGTAGCTTAAACAACAGCTATTCATTTCTCCCAATTCTAAAAACTAGAAGTCTGAGATCAGGGTGCCAGCATCGTCAGGTTGTGGTGAGTATTCTCTTCTTGTCTTGCAAAAAGCCTCCTTCTCACTGTGTGCTCACATGGCATTTTTTTTTCTTTTCTTTTTTTCTGTGCATACAGGTAGAGAGAACAATACCTTTTTCTTCCTCTTCTTATTAGGGCACTAATCCTATCATGGGGATCCCACCCTCATGATCTTATCAAGTGTTATTATATCCCAAAGGCTCCATCTCCAAATACCATCATATTGGGGATTCGTTAGGACCTCAACATATAAATTGGGGGATGGGGGTGGTTTACAATTCAGTCCATAGTACATAAAAAATGGTATTTACAACCAAATTATTTCTCTGCCTATTTCCTGACCATAGGAGCTTGGGGACTTTAAAAACTTTCACTTAGAATTACTTCTGTGGATTTTTGTCCAAGCTAATAATGTATCCACTAATATACTTTTCTTAAAATCTTTGTGGGCTTCCTATGAATCTTATTAGACTTCTTCATTTGACAAAACACGCATCAACAATTCTCAATATAGGTCTTTCTTTTGTCTGGACTCAAGTAAGGCTGCTGTGAGACAACATCGGATTCTTTCCTTCAGATTCTTAGAAGCCCTTCTGTCTCTTTACAAGCTTATGATGCACACACTTAAATCCTTCTAAATCATATAAAGAATCTTACAGCCACACCCAGTAAGATGATTTTCACCCTTAGTCAACTTCTTAGAATTTTTCCTTTAAAAAGGCTAAAAATATGAAACCTTTTTACCTTTTTCTTTATACTGACAAGTACTAGCTCTATATTTTCTCTAAATTTTGCTTAAAAACTGAACAGTTCTTTTGGATTTTTACAAATAAAGATATAAAATTTTTATATTTAGAATTAGCCAGCTATACTCAGTTTAGATGATCCCAATTTTGTTGGCAACATCCAAAGCATCATAGTTTGGAGCCAGTGCAACATATGCCTTCTTCTCTCCATCAGGCCTGATCAGAGTGTTGACTTTGGCCACATCAATGTCATAGAGCTTCTTCACAGCCTGTTTGATCTGGTACTTGTTGGCCTTGACATCCACAGTGAACACCAGTGTATTGTCTTCTACCTTCTTCATGGCTGACTCAGCAGTCAGGGGGAACTTGAAGATAGCATAGTGGTCAAGCTTGTTTCTCCTGGGGGTGTTCTTCCAAGGATATTTTGAATGCCTTTGGAGTCACAGTGTCTTAGGATGACGTGCGGATCCTTTTTTTCTTGCGTGGCTGTGGAGGCCTTTTAGCACTGCTTTCTTCGCCTTCAAAGCCTTTGCCTTGGCTTCGGCTTTGGGAGGGTCAGGGGCTTCTTTCTTCATTTTGGGCGCCATCTTCGTGAAAAGTGTTTTAATTCATCTTTATATTGTGTTCTATGTGACTATTTAAAAAAACTATTTGGTACTTTAAACATTCTGCCTGGAAAGCTCATGAAAATCTAAGAATTCATTAAGTGTATTTTCTATTCACCATGATGCTTCAGGGCATAATGTTGCCAAGCTCTCTGCTGCCACATCAGGGAAGTTGCGTTTTCTTCCAGTCTCCAAGGACATTTTTTTTCCTGTCCTCACGCAGCTTTTATCAGCAGTTTCTCCAGGACTGCTAGCTTCTTCCCTCAGCTGATAGCGTTAATTGGAATGTCCACACTGGACCTCTCCATCATAGCAGTCTCAGGACTTTTGACCTGGTGTCTCAAGGTTCCAAGAGAGAGTGATCAAACAGACAGGAGGAAGGAGCTGTCTGTTTATAAGGCCTGGGCACAGGCGCGGGGAGAGCATCATTTCCTCTGTATTTTTTTTAAGATTTGATTTATTATTTTTCAGATAGAAGGGAAGGGAAAGAGACAGAAAGGGAAAGAAGCATGAATGTATGGTTGCCTTTCACCTGCCTCCAGCTACAGACCTGGCTGGAGATCTGGCTTGCAACCTAGGTCTGGCTGGGGAATCGAACCAGCAATGTTTGGGTTGGCAGGCCGGCGCATTATCCACTGTGCCACCAGCCAGGGCTAGTCCTCTGTATTTTAATAGTCAAATCAGTCAAAAGCTTAACTGGATTCAAGAAGAAGATACATAGCCCTCATTTCTCTATGAGAGACATAGAGAGGAATTTGTAGCCATTTTTATTCTGTAAAGGGTAACATCATGAAGAGCTTGCCAAGTCACGTTAAACCTTTTTATTTTTATCTTAAGAATAATAAAAAGCCATTTAAGACTTTTAAAGATGTGAGGAATATGATATAATTGTACTTGCCTTTTGAAAAGATCACTCCAACTACAGTATGAAAATGCACTGGAAGGAGGATTTTAATAACTGAAAGGCTCTTTCTTAGTTCCTCTTTCTCTATTCTTATAATACAGATTCATGTGAGCATTGCTATGATAATTTGGCTTAGGGTGATGACAGCAGAGACGAGAAGTGAAAATTCTAGAGATATATGGATATAAGGTCACTTAGCTAATATTGAAGTTCATTTAGATCATTATCTTGTCTCCAGTTAGTTGATAAACTTATTTGGTATCTTGGGTACCTTTTTAACATTATTATCCTGAAACTTAATTAACTACCTACTGTCATGTATGTATATTCACACACACACACCCCAATATCAATTCACCTTCATGAAGACCAGCCTCTAAGTACACAGTGGTCATTAGAGTGAAATTTGAGGACTCTGCTCAACAGTATCCACACTTAAGATAACATGGGATAGATAAAAGCTCCTTTTTGAACACCTGGAAACTCTTGGTCATAATCAGTTTTTCATTCGATAATATTCACTGGATGTTTACATCAGGTACTGTTGTAGTCAGGGGAGTCATGGCAGCAAGCAAGGCAGAGCTGGGCCCTGCCCTCATTCTGCTTCATTCTACTGAGGAAGGTAGATACACACAAGGAACCAAATGATAAATCAATTAGATAATTCTAAGAGATGATGATTGTATTAAAATAATACAATTAAAGGGAAAATGGTCCAGAGAGTTATTACTAGGGCCACTCTAAATCTAGCCATCAAGGAAGACCTCTCTGTGAAAGCGACATCCGAAGTGAAACCTGCAGGAGGAGAAACAGCTTGCTGCAGGATGCTGGGGCAAGTCAGGGGTGAGCATTCACGCTACGGGGAGCAGCAAGTGCACTAGCCAGAAGCAGAAAGTCATTAGCATTGCAAAGCACAGAGAGAAAACAGAAGTGGTTAAAGCATTTTGAATACAAGAGAAAGTTAAGTGAGACAAAGTGGAAGAAATAGGAAAATAGGCAGGGATATATTACATAGGGCCTATGGCCAGGGTTAAAATTTTGATTAATATTTCAACAATAGAGAGGTATCATTGGAGGGTTTTAGGGACCCCCAGCCATTTAAACTTTAGCATGAATTATTTTAACTGGCCTTTTCTCCTAAGAATTATTTTAGATCAATGGAAATAACCATTATGATAGGAAAGAGGGTGGAATCATTTTGGAATTGGAGAACTGCTGCAGAAAGCATATCTGGTTAGTGATTGTCTCTGACCTGCAGGAAGACAATGGACATGGTCTGTATGAATCACCCACCAAATTAGGATTTTACTACACTAAAGATACCTAGTTAAAGAATAAACAGTTGGTTTCCTTTTCCTTTTCTCTCACTTTTTTCTATTTTATTTTTCAAATATTTCTGCAGACTATGAAGAATTAAATGTGGGGTGGGGACGGTAGGATCCATTGTGTTTATATACATATATCTATGTGCTATGGCTAACCCTGAATTTCAGGCAATGTCAATGTCAGCCAGCCACTAGATAATGTCAGTTGTGTGTTGTGGAAGTCAGCAGTGCTATGTGTAACTTTTCAGCATCAACATCAATCATTTCAGACTTGAAGATATACTCCTATTTTAAGATAAAAGGTACATTCCCCTCATTCTATAAATTTTTTTAGTATAATATTCTTATTAGCTATCCAACTAGATTTAGCTAAAGGCCTATCCTACTATAAGGAAAGGCTTGACTTGAGGTTTTAAAATATATATAAGAACAGGACATATGGAGCTAATGAATCACTAAAGTTTTTATTAAAATAAGCTTTATATTTAGAGTTCTAAAGTCAGACTTTTATTTGTTTTTTAACTTACCTTTTCCCCCTTACTCAATAAATGCATTACTGGGCTCTGGTCCACCACCACCCACATCTCCCATTAGAAATTGTTTAGAATCCTTGCTTTACTTACATTAGAGCCTATTCCTACACACTGATTAAAGTGCCTTGTTGTCCTTTCACTTGAATAACTGTTGCTGACATTATGGTTAAACACAAAAATAAATATGGCTGAAAAAAATTATATTCTGACCTAGTTTCCTGTATAAAGATTCCACAGTTTAAAAAAGACAGGATCATTGTTTAATAAGCCAATGACTCATACCTCTTGGCAAAGTTGCCTGACCAAAAGAATGCCAAGTCCGTTTAGGCTGTGTTCTTAGTTGATTGTCCATGACTGTTATTTCCAAGGTAATCTATGTACAGTGTATTTTTGTGTATGACAGGTTTAAGAGGTTTTGAAATTACTGGCAACATAACAATAAATGCTAAGCTCACTCACATTCCACTTATTCAGTTAAGTTATAACCCTTTTTGTGACTATCTCAGAAAGTATTTTGATTAAGATTTTCTTTTCTGCACCTGAGTGGAAAGAAACATTAGTTATAACAATGCTGTACTAGACCTTGTTCATACCAGCTTGCAAGAGCCAGTTGTTACATTTTCAGAAATTTTGTGAGTCCATTATTATAGGCAGTCATTATGACAAATTAAATTATTTAAACTTCTAATTGAATAAATGATATTAAAAACAAAAGTAATGAATACCTATAAGGGGAATGCTCCCAAAATGGAGGGCAGGCCCCTGTACTACAGGCTTCCCCTGCTACTGAATATTCTAGGAACCCATCTGCAACAGTGTACCAACTGGCATTGTTGTGAGAGGCTGAATTCGGCTTCAGTGAATTTTTTTTGAATACTATTTCAAAGTGTTTGCCCATTTTATGATGGGTGATTTACAAGTGCACCTGCCCACACCATGCTGAGTGTTCAGCAGTTTTTGACCAAAAATGGCATGACCCATGCCCCACCCTCCCTATTCACCCAATCTCACACCAAGCAGCTTCCTTTTTGTTTCCTGGGATGAAAAAGTCCTCAAAGGGAAACATTTTGCTCATGTGGAAGAGATGAAACAAAAAACAGCAGAACTAAAGGGCATCATAACCAACAAGTTTAAAAACTGTTTTGAGCAATGGAAAAAAATCTCGATAGGTGTATTGCCTCAAAGGGAGAGTACTTTGAAGGTGACTGAAGTTGAAACATGTGAAAATAAATACACAACTTTTAATAAACAAATTCTGTTTTGGGGGTGTTCCCCCAGTACAAAATATTTACATCCTAACATTTGACCACATTTTACTACCTATACTCTTGAGGTCGTTGATAGCTATTGCACTTGTATAGTGAAATACTGCATAATGGCGTTGCTACTGCCCATCTCTTCCCAACTCCACAGTCAGTGACATCAGAATGAAATAGCTTGAAACTGGTCATGGTGGGAATATTTGCATGGTGTTAAAGTTGAAAGAGTTTTAATTTAATGACAATAACTTCTATGCAAGTGAAAAGCAGTTCAACAGTAGGTCACAAAAATGATGTAATGATAATAAATTTACTGGGAAAAGAGCAGATTTGGAATGCTACCCTGTGCATGATTTGTCAAATCACGGTTGACTTGCTGACTAGGGATACAAGTGTTTCGCCAAAACCAAGGATTAATTGGATATAATACAATTTGCAATAAAGAGTACTGTGCATTCTATTATTATTTGTAGATTCTGTACTATACATCATTCATATTAGCAAAATTTATAATAAGCACATGTACATATATGTCTACATACATTTTTCCCCTAAAGAGTCCCTTGTTAAACAGTAAGCAGACACTACTGTCCTGCAGGAAACATGAAATTTAACAGGTAACGGGAAAATAACCTTTTTGGAAAGTTATAGAGAGCAAATCTATCTTTTTGTGTACTTAATCTATTAAAACCAGAGAGTGTGCATAGTGATGCCAACTTGGTTCCCCAGGTTTGCTTCCATTTTGAATTTGAAATTCCTCCAGCTTCAAAGAGAGCCACAATGTCAACCAAATGAAACTGTAGAACATTCTTGCTCAGCCCAAATTATGACTACCATAGAGAGTTTAGGGAATATTGTTCATTTAAAACTAGGACTTACCAGAACAATACTTTTTAAATCAAATTATGGAAGCAGGTCTGATTTGTCTTAGCTTAGTATTTTCACCTTTAAACTTACCAAAAAGCACATGAGGTCACAGCCAAAGGTAGTGTCCACTTGTTTCCTGAACAATTTGGCACACTCAAATAGCCCTTTCACCGTCTGACCTCCAGGGAGCGGGAATGCTGAACACATCAGACCAGAAAACAGCCTGCGGCCCAGCTGCCCCAAAGAAGGAAGTTGCCAGATCACTCCATGGTTTTCAACCACCTGTCACATATTTCAGCAGAAACCCTGTTCCAATATTATCAAATGATCTCTACATACAGTAATAAACAGGAAGTACTAGACACTAGTATCCTGTTGTGGGAAGTTTTATCAATCCATTATCCAGCATGATTTATACACAGATATAGTCAGATGGGCTTGGTCTCCATTTCATCCAAGAACACGTCAGATGCTTTGAGTGAAAAACAACCCCCAAATAATTTTTGTGGAAAAATGAAGACAGCCATGCTATCTAATCAAGGACTAAAAATTACTTAGATCTTGAAGGTGATGTTTATTTAGTTACATTATTAAAATGTCAACAACAACAAAAATTCCAGCTCTGAAGCATGCATTTGTTATGAGAAAATTGGAAAAAGTAATTCAGGTCCATTATATAACTGCCACTTTTTGTTTTTATTCAAGGTGTCATAAAACTGAGTTCTGCTGTTGAAGGTACGTTTTACAACCACAAAATCAGTAATGTTTTGCTTAAAGGTTGCATAGCGTGGCTTTGTGGCTAGAAAGCTTCTGTGGCGGTGGTGTTTGATGCCATGTTCTACCTGCCAGCTATAGCCTTTCCATCTGTGTCTCTCCTCATTCTGGTCATTTTTCGCCACAAGTCTCTCCGCCCTACATAAGTGGCATTTCTGATGTGACTGTCTCATATCCAGGGCTCTGTAGAGAACCCCTTGCTCTCCAAAAGTTTTATTTGAGGCTAGGCACGGAGTCTTGCCGGGAGCCTTGTTCCCATTCTTTTAGCAGGGCCTTCTTTAGAGTGCTTTTGGTCCCTTATGCCAACACAGCAGACATGGAGTCATCAAGGACTTCCTGATAGAAAATTAAGTGGCTAAGAGCCTTTGCCAGGTTCAAAGGCAGGTTCATCCTGAGCAGCATGATTCAGCACCAGGAGGAATTGCACTGACCAGCTTCCTTTAGCATTTTCCCTGTCATTCATATCCGGCAACTGGCAGTCCCCATCAGCTGTGCATTCAAGAAGCTGAGAAAAGGAAGAGGGATTTAAAGAAAGAAAAGAATTACTGGGGAAGAGAAGTCATAGCAGTGTTTTCCTGAGTAATCCCCAAGAATATTAAAAATACCTTATTGTTTGAAATGATTACTTGGCATAAAGCTGATTCTCTGAACCTCCCAGAAGCATATCATCTGAAGGGACAGAATGTGTCATTTTCTCTTTTTGTGAGTGTCTGTGTTTGTTTTGGGAAGTATGTGTTCTTATGTATTGGCAGTTTGTCAGTCATGCTTCGAAGGTTTCTTCATCCCCGCTTAATTGGGGGAGGCTCCTTGGAAGAAGTGGTGGGGTTTAAGGTGAGTCATCACAAAAAGGAGATGTGGCTTGATGAATGGGCACTGCATGGAGAGGGCGAGTCGAAAAATGCAACCATCCACTTGACTCAAATAAAGGGGTTGGGAGAGCTGGACTTTGAAGGCTGGAAGATGAGAGGGGCTCATAATGTACTCATGGGACTGGCAAATTCAGTGTGGGCTTCTGGGTCTCCTGTAGATTTGGTACTGTCACATTTTTCAAAACTAAGTTTAAAAGACAATATTTCTGACCTTGCTGGCAGAAAGTAAGGAAAAGCTCAGGAGAAGGTGCAAGCCAAGGTGTTCCTAAATCAAGAGGGAGGAGCACGATGATAATTGCCTCGGGAAATGAGTGAGAGCACAGTGCATGTTTCAGGCCTCTGCAAGGCTAAGTAGGAATTCACGCTCCCCATGCTTGGTAACATGGAATTTTATTGAGAGGGATCCAAACCTCTCCCTGCCCAGCAAAACCTAGGAGAAATGGCAACAAAAGCAAGCAGGACCCTGAGAAAGACCTTGCCTACAAAAACTCCCAAGGCAAGTGGGTGCTGAGTTTCAGTTAATTATCTGTAGAATTCCAGATAACAGTTGGTTCACTCCGGGCTGTTTGATGTTTTATCAAGAAACGACTTTGAAGTCAGAGCTTTACATTGCTTGCTTGGTTTAAGCACAGTATTTCAAAACAAAAGGATACAAAATAAAAACAACAACAACAAAAAAAAAAACCTTTTATCATAAAGCCAAGAAAACATTAGATAATGTAAAAGCTTATTCTGCTAGAATTACTGTTTTGTTCATTTTGCTAGTAAGTAAGTAGTTACTACTGGGTAGCATGGCCTATCTGAACCCCCAAAATGGGTTTATGGTCTCAGAGAAAGATGAAAACGAGGAATGAGGGCAGGAAGCAGACTGCCTATGGCTTTTTTGGCAGACTCCTCATCACCTCCTCTGAGTCCCAGGGGTTCACAGGAAGTTCTCTGGAGTAACCATGGGTCAGACCCACTTTAATTGCTGCTTGAGCATCTTTTGGGCAGTTGATTGGCTGAGGGCTGGTGAAGCTTGAAGTCTTGGGAGCATGCTCTGTTGTAACTTGTGTGTGCAGGGGCCGCCTGGATGCAGTTGTTAGATGGGATGTGTGTGTTCCATGCATGCATTTGGCACATCTGGAATGTGAGATTTTTGACAAGCATGCTTAGCGAAATGTGTGTCGGACACTATCTCTTGGTTCCAAACCAAACCTCAGATGGTAGTCCTTGTGAATGTTTAGCTAATTGCTATACTTGCTATTTTCCAACTGTGGAATGAACTCGAGGCATCTTCACACAGCTTATAATGTCAAGGAATATGCAAGTCAGTGGAGGGAATCCACTGCCAGAAATGAAACCTATTTCCTTTTCTTCAAAAATGGCTCTGTTCTGGATTTTCCTAGAACTCTGAACGTAATATTAATATTTTAGGTAGGTTATCTTTTCCTTTTCTGTTCTCTTTAAGAAAAAATAAATTGTCCAAGTCATGAAAGAAAAATGAACAGATTTCATTTGCTACTTCCTAACAAGCATTTCTGTCATGCCGTTTTTGTGCCTTCTCTTTTTCTGAAGCAGGGCTGCCCCCCTTCAGCATTTTGCAGCTTCATGTAAGTTTTTAAAATCGGCAAAAAGAGACAAATCTTTATCATGTTAATGGTAAGGTTAAAGTAAATTGTCCTTCCTCATTTTGAAGATTTTAAATTATACTTGAACAGAAACATATATCAACGCTTCAGTTATTTTGAAACAAGGAAGTATTTGAACAGGAAAAAGCAAGTTTGAAAGAAATTACGGCAACACTTTATTGATAATGGTGAGGAATTCTGGACTCTAACTTTAGACTGATAATCCCAAACTCTGAGAAAATTGGGGTAAGAGAGAAACATTCAGACAGCAAACTAGGGGAAAGAGGAGGTAACAGGTGCAATGGCCAGGGGAGAAAAACCATCCATGGCAAGAATTCCATAACAGAATCTTCTCAATATTCCTCTTGAAAGGAACTTTCCCTTCTTGAACTTGAAGGAGGGTAGGGAAGACACATACCTGTGTTTCCACAAGTAGGACCAGTGTACCAACCTAATCAAGAAGTAAGAACGGAGGTCACGGAAGAGCTGAGTCATGCCTGATTGTAATTGCTCTGATATTCTGCAGGCGGCTGTTTCTTTCCAGGGAGGGAAGGTCCAGCCCCAACCACAGGCTTTTTATCCAGCATGCAAGATGTGTTCAGACATGCGGGGAGTAGGGAACATTTGGGCAGGGAGGCGGCTAGTCTGAAGGGACAAGATGAGGCAACGGAAGCTGATGACAAGCTTTTGCAACTGATAACCAGGGTGTGTTCTGTGATGAGACCTGCTTCAAAGATGACTTGTTTATGCCTTGTAGGTAGGTGAGATCCCAAAAATACCAAAATGACATCAAACCCTTTTCAAAGCCTATATGAGAGAATGAAGTTTGGCTTTTTTTTTTTTTTTTGAAAAGCTCCATGTTTTTAAAAATGGGAACAGATGAGCCTCTGTGAAAAAAATCAGAATAAACAAGAAGGTTCTCCAAGCTGTTGCCCACGTTTGATGGCTTCTTAGTGGGGACACTTGGGGTTTCAGTTAGCACTCAACGTGAAAGTGGACAGGTTCGATTTCATAAACAAAAGTTCCCCTTGGCACATGGAGCTTTTGTTTTCCTTTTTTCTTCTTGTCATTTCATTTTACGTAGATATTTTTCAAGGGTTTTCTTTCTACTTGGTAATGGTTCATGAGCCATTAAAGCAGGGAACTTAGGACTGTTATCACAGCCAAGATGGTGTTTTCAATGACCTCATGGCCTCAGCTCCAGTAATTGCAACAAATCTTCAAGTACAGGAAAAATATATTAACTAAATACTTGTTACAACCTTTGTTCCTGTTTTCAAAATTCACAATACCCACAGCTTTGTGTTTGTATTGTAAGCCTATAAAAATGGAGCTGCCTTCCTGTCATGAAGCTCTGATCTGACTTTATATGTGTGTTGAGGACTGAGATACTCATTTACTTTGCTTAAGAAGTTCTATTTTCCATAGTATCACATGGAATGAATCCCAAAGTACCCCTGTCTTCATCTATTAGAGCTGCTATAACCAACTACCATACATTGAGTGGCTTAAACAACAGAAATTTATTTCTCATATGTGTGGAGGCTAGAAGTGCAAGATCTAGTCAATGGCAGATTGACACTTTTGGGTTGCAGGCTGCTGACGTCTTACAGAGACATGGTGGAAGGTATGAGGGATCTCTCTGGGATCCCTTTTATAAGGGCACTGATCCCATTCATGAAGGCTTCATCTTTATGACCGATTCACCTCCCAAAAGCCCCACCTCCCAATACCATCATCTTGGAGGTTAAAATTTCAACATGTTAATTTTGGTGAACACAAATATTCAATCCATAGCAACCCCAAATGATTTTAACATTTAAAAAGTATGCCAACTGTATTGATGTCATTTCCTCCCCAGGTGAACTGTTTTGGTCACAGTGTCTTACTACCTTTTGAGCAAAGTGATATGTTCATTTGTCAGGTTAGGATGTGAGAAATCCATTAACAAACAGATAGTTGATGGACCTATTTATGGTAATAAACTTCAAATAAAGTTTCCACATTTTGTTTTAAAGATTTTATTTCATTATTTCTAGAAAGAGGGGAAGGGAGAGAGGCAGAGAGGGAGAGAGACATCAATGTATGGTTGCTTTTCACCTGCCTCCAGCCACAGACCTGACTGGAGACCTGGTTTGCAACCTGGTTATGTGCCCTGGCTGGGGAATCGAACCTGTGACCTTTGGGTTCGCAGGCCGGCGCCTTAACTACTGTGCTACCAGCCAGGGCAGTTTCCACATTTTTACTACTGAGATAAAAACAAAACATCTTTACAGGTCTTCCCATCAGATTATTCCAGATATAGGGAAGGAGGGAAAGGTAACAGAGTGTCAAGAATCTAAAAATGCAATATTATAGAAACTGAAAACAAGACTCAAGAAAATTGTCTCTGCAGGAAAACAAAACAAACAAAAACCTACCCAGATCTCCTGTTTACAAGGCTAACCTGGAAGCTGAATCATCCTTCTAAGCACATAAATGTTTGCTTCTCAGATGTATTTTGCAGAAAATTGTCATCATACTTTTGGCAAAAACTTCTTCTTGCATAGCAATGTCTCTGGGAGGGATGAGTATTAAGTTGAGAATTTACCCAATAGCTTCTGAAAACTAGAACCCCCCAAAAAATGGCAACGATGGAGCCATGTGACCCAGAACTGGAAGATGGGTCAAGGTATGCCTAATTTGGGGTCTTGTTTAAGATTACCCTCATCTCAGATAGAATTAACCTTGAATAATTATTGGCAGCACTTCAGAGCTCTCTCATAGTCTGTTTTGTTGATTTGTTTGTTTCGTTTTAGTTTTTCTTTTCCCCCTTCCTGCCATCCCTCTCCTCCTCTTCTATCCTAGCTGCAACTCAGAAGTCCTGAAGTAGGGGTATGGGGAACCTTCAGGCAACAACAGAAAGACAATCATTTACTGGATGGTTCTGGCAAGTAACCACTATTTGCCTTGGTGCCTCACCAATGAATGAAGATCTCTATTTCTTAAGCAGCTGTAAGACTATACAACTGATTTAACACAGTGAAAGGAATAGCATAGGTGCTCAATAAGCTTTTGTTCTCTTCTTTACCCTTCCTCTTTCTCTGGTAACTTCACTGCACCCCTCCCTCTTTCCCAGCATCCAAAGCTCTAGCAAGCAAATGATCATTCCTCTAGGATTATATCATAGCACACCATTGAACTTCAGTTTCACTTGGGGCAAAGCCACAAACAACCAACATAAACCGCATAAACTTTAAGAGAACTTAGGGGGAATAGAGTTCCTGATTACCTCACTGGGAGCCATGACATCTCTGTGGACACGGGAGCAGTTGCCCAAATGAACAGTGCCAGGGGCCAATCACAACCCCACACAAGGGTGTTCCCATCAGATGGAAGCATCTTCTAACCTACTCTTCCAGTCCTGGGGGTGGTAGGGTAAGAGGAAAGGTTTTGAGGCTGATCCAACAAACAAAGTTTTAGGGAAAGATTGATTTCACCAACATTGCTAGTGTTTTTTAATGAAGTAGATTGTAAGTTAACTGTGTTAGTGAGCATGCTATTTGTCAACACAGATAAAAAATATGGAAGTTTTTAATACAGAGAACTAAACAACCATAGATACCCAGAGAGCAGCCTTCTGTAAATCTTTGCACTTCTGTAGCCAAAAACTGATAGTTCCTGCTGAATAAGCAACTGTACGCACCTAGCAACAAACCAGCATAACCCACTGGACAATTGGCACCCAAAGATCTGTAACCTGGCCTTCACTGCCCTCCCTGGGGCAGGATGTAGATATTTATAAATCAAAGGCAATCTGTTTTAGTCACTGATTTATTTTAAGAGTGAAAGTTTCAATGTCTATATGTTTGTTTTTATTCTTTTGAACAATCTACTGAAGTGTTCAATGTAAACAAAGCTTTTACTTTAAAAGAATAACCAAACTGATTAAGCTGCCTAAGAAGGCAGCTTTTTTTTCTTTTTAGCAGAAAGCTTTTAAGGACAGTGGTCCAATTAGCAACCTTCCAGGCTAATTTAATAGTGACAAAAATACAAAAACCACTTTTGTATTTGAATCTTAAATTTGGAAAATGGCCTATATATTTTCCATCTAAACTGAAAGCCTGACCTTACTGTTAATTTTGGAACACACCATAATTTAGACAACTGCTGAAATCACTTACTGCTGTGATTTGGAGTATGAGCCTGGGAATCACACTCTCTTAAATTATCCATCACACCCATTAAAATTAACTGTAAAGGCAAATTCATGTTGATCCTATGTGTATTTTGTATTCAACTAAGATGCTTACATATCTAAACATCGCCACAGCTGTATATACAAAAGTTTTGTTGAAGCAGTGAATGCATTAATTCGGAAGAGCATACATTAGGACTTTTGTTTGGTTTTACTAAGGCAAAGAGCCAAAGCATTTTTACAATAATATATCAATGAAATGCAAAATCAAATACCAGTCTAAACGCTTTGTGGATCTGAAATGTTAGGAAGAAATGTGTGGAATTTAAGTATTTCCTAGTTTTAACCACAATGTATGTTGGATGAAAACAGAAAGCTGCTGACACAATTCTGTTGAGTATAAGGTTGACTGAACCTGTGCCTGTTAGGGGTACAGAAGCAGGTTTAATTTCCTTTTTTTTTTTAAATAAAAATTTTATTTATTATTTTCAGAGAGAGGGGAGGGGAAAGAGGCAGGGAGGGAGAAAGAACATATCAATGTATGATTGCCTTTCACCTGCCTCCAGCTACAGGCCTGGCTGGAGACCTGGCTTGCAACCTGGTTATGTGCCCTGGCTGGGAATCGAACCAGCAACCTTTGGGTTCACAGGCTGGCACCTTATCCACTGTGCCAAGGATAAGCCAGGGCTAATTTCCTTTTAAGTCTTCTGTATCTCATCACTGATTTTATAGATGGCCTCCTGAACTAGACTCCTAACAATGAGTTTAGAAAACACTGAATTGGAAGAAAGTATAGAATAGTGGGAAAGGCATTCTTAAGTTTAAACTTCGTAGCCATAACTTCATGGCTGTATAGTAATCTGAAAGAAGTTAACTCTCAGAACTACATTTTCCCCATCTGTAAAATGGGGTTAAAGCTGCTTAGGACTCCAGATAAGGAAGAGGCTTAAGTAAGATGAGATCATGTTGAAGTACCTAGTAAAACTTTGGGCACACAGGCACTCAATATATTTTAGATGTTTGTTTATATTATTTTGTTAGCATTTTTATTTTTATTATATTGACTTAAACACTGAGTTATCAATGTTACTACTTTTGTTTGGTATTATTTCATAAACTTTTAAGAATAATAATCAAGTGCCCTAATAATCAATAAACAACATGAATTTGTTTTTTACTATATCAAATATAATTTTATTTCACATATAATACCATGGAAATCCAACAATGGGGTGGGTTGAATATGGAAGTGATCAGCATCTCTCCAAATATCTTTTACTCAACTGTTTCTCTCTTTTTTAAATCCAGTTACTGATTTGGTTTAAGATTGGAATGCTTTGTTTTCTTTGTAATATTACTTTGGAGCAGCATTACTCTAGCAAGTGTTCATCAAATTGAAGATAGAATATTTTTTAAAGACCACCATAAAGTTAATTAGCACATACTAATCTTTTCACTATCACAGCACACACAGAACACACTTGTAAACACAATGAGGGTAAGATTCAGGCTGCTGAAAGACTATGGCAGCAGGCATAGAAAAGACTATTTCCAAACATAACATTTTATTACTTCATTGTTATTACTCTACTTAAGGAAAATGAATGGATAAAGGTATTAAATGCCCACACTATGTCATGCCCTACACTAGGCCATGGGGATAGAAAGATGAACCTGACCTAATCACGCTTTCTGGAAAAGGCATCATTTATGTGAATGGCTATGTATAACTTAATGTAATGCAAATTCAATGGTAGGAGTATATAGAAGGAGCTATGTGACCATAGAAGTCAGGCTAAAAACGCTGCCTGGCTGGATCAGAAAAAGGCCCCAGGGAAGGTGTCTAGGTCTTTCAAGAGGAAGGGAGGTACACCTCACTGGGGTGAAGCTTGAAGCCAGCCAACAGCCGGAGGGAGAAAAACCACCTGATACCTCTAGGGATCAGATGCACTCAGATGCAGCTAAGCACTGCCCCCAAAGCAGAAAATTGCCAGTCATAAAGCAGGAATAGTGATATGTGTTCAAGGCAATAAAGAGCCAGCAAAGAATTTTATTCATATTTAGAATCTATTTTATTTTTCATATATACTCACATAGCTTAAAAATCAAAATACAGGACAAAAAATTAATTGACTCCATGCTCAGTTCCTAGTCTCCTTAACCCACCATTACCAATTCTCTTTCTTCTGTATAAATATATATTTGTGGCATATTTAAGCCTTATGAATATGTGTTTACCCTTTGTTACAGAAAGGATAGTTTACTATATACAATATTGTACAACTTGATGGGGTTTTTTTGTTTGTTTGTTTGTTTTGTTTAACAATGTCCTTGTAATATTTCCACATTTCCCTAAACAATTTTCTGGTTATGTTTCACAACTACATAGTATTCCACTGCGTAGATAAACCACAAATCATTTAACCAATTTCCTCTTTGCCAGCCATTTAGATTGTTCTCAATATTTTGGTATTTTTAAACGTTTATTTATTTTTAGAAAGAGGGGAAAGGAGGGAGAGAAAATCAATGAGTAGTTGCCTCTGGCACACCCCAACTGGGGACCTGACCCACAACCCAGGCGTGTGCCCTGACTGGGAATTGAACTGGCCACCCTTAGGCTCTCATGCTGGCACTCAATCCACTGAGCTACACCAGCCAGGGCTCAATATTTTGCTATTTTAAGCAATGATTTACTGAATGATGGCACTCACATCTCATTTTATCCAGTATGTCTTCAGGATTAATATTGAAATGGAGGTGCTAGGTTGCAGATAACATAAATTAGGTAGGTTTTACTCCAATGAAAAACAACTCTCAACTCTCAAATTTAATAGATTTTGTTAAATTCGATAAAATTTAACAAAAGTATTCCAATTCATACTATGAAAATTGGCAGGTGTGCTCCACATAGTCTCTCATTGACCCAAGCTACCACATTTTGCTACATGGCCCATAGGAGCTATAACTTTTGTATTTCTACTAGCCTCTGAGATGTACTTTATAGGTCCTGGACAAAGAACTATATTATTGGTAAACTGTGAAAGCTAATAACAATACTGTAAGCTAACGTTTGAGGAGCACTTGTTTGTAACTATAATACATTTGCAAGCAAAGAAAATGCATACATTATCTCATTAAAATATCACAGCAGCTCAGGAGCTACTCTTATTATCAAACGATTTCAAAGGAGGAAACCAAGGCACGAAGAAGTTCCTAGCTCAAGGTCATAGAATTCCAAACCCAAAGCTAAGTAATAGCCTTTGAAGTCATCCACCATGCCACCCTTGATTTCGGTACACCTACATTTCCAGCTAGGGCTAAACAAGGCTTTGTTTCAGTTTGTGATCAACTGTCTAGGGAGGTGGTACATAGAACAATCTCCAGCTTTACATATAGTAGTAAACGCTTTCAGGCACAATCTCTCAAGATTGGGTGAGGGGGTAGCTGGTGAGTTTTTGTGGATAGTTACAGTAGAGCACAAATGAGTGAACACACTCCAGAATGAAAGGGACACTGGTCTATGTGATCCTATGTAAAGGGTCTCCCTGAGGACACTGAACAGAAGCAGCATTGTGCCTGGGAGGTGAGGCTTCCTTCAAGTTTCACCTATGTACTTACTGGCTGGTAGTGGGCAAGTCATTTCCTCTGTTTGGCATCATCTTCTGGCACTGGTAATATTACTGGAGGTAATCGGGTGATTTGGGAACTTCACAGGAGCTCAGGCTCTACTTCCTTTAGAAAATCCACCCTATATCATCTCAAATATATTACAATGATCCACATCCTCTTTAATTGAATTTGTTTTCTGGATATTTTGAAAGAATTTTCATCACTTTTGGCCTACAATTATAACTACATATATAAAATTTATTTTGTTTGATTAGCTATGATTTCTTGGTAATCATACCTATATAGGAATTTCTCACAAAACGAAAAAAAAAAAAAATCTAATCCACAAAGTATTTTCAAATGTAATAGAACTTTGTTAATTATCTAACAATAAGTGATACTAACATAATGTTAGTTTATAACAGCATTTTATTACATTTTTATTAGTTTTGATTTTGCAGTTTTTTATTCATGATTGAGACAGGAACCCTTTTCCAAGGCTTGTCACCAAGGCCTGGCCCCTGCAGTGCACAGGACACAATCATAGGAACACTTGTTCTGTGCCCTCCCAGGATTGGTGAGGTGTTGCCTGTGGAACTGCTGTGGCTGAAAGGAATGAAAAAAATATGTCCTTGGAGAAGCAGAAGGTACAAGTTGCTGCCATGAAATCCACAGAGGTAGAAGGAAGGGCTCTGTGAGGTAGGCACTGGACAGGTTCAAGGGCTCATCACCTTGGTTATTTTTGCATATTCAGTGTGTGATGTCTCTACTTTGCTTCTGGGAGCATCTTTGGAAAACCATTATTTTGTCTTTTAGGACAGGAAGGAGGAGCATTCAGTGCCAGCTGCCTGGATCTTTGTGGTCTATTTATTGGAGTTCAGTGTATTTTGTTCCCCAGGTATTGCCTACTCTGCTTGGGCTATGGAAACAAAATATCACAGACTGGGTGGAGTAAACAACCAACATTTATTTTCCTTACAGTTCTGGAGACTGGGAAGTTCAAAATCAAAGTGCCTTCACATTAGATGGCTGGAGGGAATTTTTGTCTTTGTTTCTGGTTGCAGATGGCTGCCTTCTTGCTATGTCTCCCATGGGCCTTTCCATGTGGAGAGAGAGTGATTTGGTGTCTATTCCTATAACATCACTAATTCCATCGGGGCGGTCCCGCTCATCACCTCATCTAAACCTACTCATCTCCCAAAGTCCCATCTCCGAAAACCATCACGTTGGGAGTTAGGACTTCAACGTATGCATTTTGTGGGGACACTAACATTGAGTCCATAACCAGTACCCTGGGGTGCATGTGGCTGAAATTAGATATACTACAATCAATGCCTCTTGTTAAACAGAATAAATGTGAATTAAAAGGGGGTGGGGTATTCGTCATCTGTTAAATTTCCCCTGGTCTTATAACTAGTGTTTATCATGACCTTTGAGGACATCTCGGATCTTAAAAAATTAAAGTTTCTGTGGAGGGAAAACAAATAGGCTCTCCCTTCTAAGAAAGATACATCTTGAAGTTTGTGGGATTCGGGGGTAAGTGAGTGTGCCACAAAGTGGATGCAGTCCCAGAGGCTGGAACAAGCGCTCTGGTTTCCTGGAATGCTTTCACTCCCGCGGCCGAGGAAAACCCTGCAGCATCCAAGGGTGGACTGGAATAATACCTCCTCTGCCGTGGGGGACAGACACCCCAAGTGATGCACAGAGCCCTGCACGTGCTCGGTGGCACAGCCTAGGACACAGTACCAGCTGCACGTAGGCTCACTTGGTGGCAGAGTGTCTTAGACCTGCTCTCTCAAAGAGAAAGTTCACACCCAGGTCACGGGCACCCACTGTCTCCCGGAGAGGCAGACACGACCACGTCGCACAGATTAACATTGGTCAGTCTCGTCTCACGTGTCATGAGAAAGGTGGAGGAGCAGAGGTGACCGAGGGAAAGTCTGGTTTCCCCTAAGCACTGGCATTTTATTAATTCCCTCGCAAATGCGTTAACTTACCCGGAAAGGTGAGAAGTGCCCCGCGCTTCCGCATCTGAAGCAGCCGAGTGGGGTGTGGTGGCAGCTGTGTGGGTGATACGGAAGGGGCGCGAGAAGGAAGGAAGAAAAATACTAGGTCTGACCAGACATGTCAGAGGAAGGCAGGCAGTGAGGGAAAACAGGAACCTCCAAGCTGAGGTCCCACCACATCCTGGGCTGCGGGACCCAGGCTGTGTTGAAAAATTCCATCATCTGGGAAGCTGTAAGAAACACCCTCATTTTATAGGGGACTTCCCCTTCTCACAGAGCCTTGAAGAACCTCAGCAAGACAAGTTACAGACAGAATTTCAGGTGTCCTGAACTTGTGAATTGGATCCCTTATATACGTGAAGCCTGGAAATAGGCGATGATGAATATCAGGGCAAAGGTAAACAATAGCTATTAATTTCAATTAATAATATTAACTAGGAGCTCTGGCTGATGGCACAGTGCATAAGGTGCAGGCCTGCAAACCCAAAGGTCGCTGGTTCGATTCCCAGCCAGGGCACATAACCAGGTTGCAAGCCAGGTCTCTAGCCAGATTCATAGCTGGAGGCAGGTGAAAGGTAATCATGTCTTTCTCCCTCTCTGCCTCTAACCCTTCCCCTCTCCCTAAAAATAATTTTTTAAAATCTTTAAGGAAAAAAAAATAATATTAACTACAATGGGTGACAATTAGTAACAAGACCATTAAGCATTTACCTTTTTCTAGGTTCAGCGCTAGAACCTTGACATATATTATTTCATTTAGCATCTGAACAATTCTATCACAAAAGCACATTTAGCATGCCTGCTTTACAGAGACTCGAAGAGATTACACACCTGAGATCACCCAACTAATAGGAGGCAGATCCAGGAGTGAAATCAATGTTTATAGGATTCCAGAACTTCGAGAGGGGTAAGCCCACTCTCATTTTCAAAAGTATCTTTCACATTAGCCAGTATGGGTTGCCCCCAGCAGGTACGGACTTTAAAGCTAAGAGGAAGAATAACCATCTCTTCTGCCGCCCCAGGCTGGGACAAATTATGTGACAGTGCAGGGCTCTGGAATGACAATCCAGCCGGATCCTTGGCCCCTCCACCATAGGCACAGGCTGTGTGAAGGGGGTGGGGACTTGTGAACACATGGAGACTGAATTCTGCACCCCCACCCCCACTGCCCCTGCAGAGCCCGTCTCTAAGATTCCTTCCAGCATAAACTGCAAAATAACTAGCTGAACTGTAGACTCAGTAGGAACCCAGACACCAGAGGCTCACAGATACCCTTCCCTCATGAAGAATGGGTCCAGGTCACTTATTTTTAAGGTGAGCCTTGGTCGCAACAAAATCAGCTAAAGGTTTGATAAAACCCAAAGTGCCAGGCCCCACTCCAGAGTCCTCTGAATCAGTGGGTCTGGGATGAGGGCTGAGAATTTGACCCACATTCAAGTGCTGCTGACACTGCTGGTTGAGAGGCCACCTTTGAGGTCCACTATTTTAAGGAATAGAAGCTTTGGCATTGTCCGTTATTTTATTTCTGGGCTTTCAATGCCCATTTAAATGTGACAGCAGCTGTACTGAAGGACTTTCATTTTCCCCACCTGTATGGGTGTCCTGGTGCTGCTGTAACAAATTACCACAAACTTAGTGGTTTAAAACAACAATCAATTTCCATTTTAGAGGTCCGACATCTACAGTGGGTCGGCAAGGCTGCACTCTGTCATGGAAGTTCTTGGGGAGCATCCATTCCAGCTCCTCGAAGCCAGCCTGCCGTCCTCACCTTGTAGCACCATCCTCCATCTCCAAAGCCTGCAGCAGCGTAGTACCTTCAAACCTCTTTCTGTCTCCTCTACTTCCACCACCACATCTCCCTCTCTGACTCTGACCCCCTCTGCCTCCCCTTTTTAGAACCCTTGTGGTGATTCCATTGGGGCTGCCTAGATAACCCAGGATTATCTTTTCATTTTAAGATCCTTAATCATAGCAGGAAAGTCCCCTCTACCATGGTAGGGAACATATTCACAGATTATAAAGATTCTAAATTTAGGGGCCATTATTCTGTCCATCATTCCACCCATTTCCTGTCACCTGCTTAAATAAGAGGTGTTCCGTCCCTCCCTTAGCACCCTTCCCACAAAAGAAAAACCAAAACTGTATCAGGATTTGCATGATACAATCCCTTCTTCTGACTCCCCTAGTAATAAAGCATCTTTGCAGGTGGGGTAGATGGGAAAAGCCCGAGAGAGAGGAAGAGGTGAGGGAGAAGGAGTGCCTGTCATGACAAAAGAGGGGAGGGGTTGATGCTCCTGGAGGCGAGCCTCTTAGACCATGCCTAAAACACCTGCTACATCTCCCCATATGTGCCAGACTTCTGGAATCTAGAGCTATATGGTCCTTCCCCTGCTGAGCCGGGGGACCCACAGGGCTTATTGAAGATGAGCCTTCACCCCAGGCTCTGCCACCAGGACCACCCTCTTAAGCTGCCAGCAGGCTACTTGTGAAAAATTCAGAAAGAGAAGCTGTATTGAAAGGTCTTCTTGCCTTTTGAGTGTCTGATTATTTTGCCTTCAGACCTTTTCTGGATTGAAGTCCCAACCTCCAGGCTGTGAACTTTCTGTTGATGAACATACCCATTTACTAGGGCTGCCATAACAAAAAGTACCACGAATTGGGGGCTTAAATAAAAGAACTGTATTTTTTCACAGTTCTGGACTCTGGAAGTCCAATGTCAAGGTATAGGCAGACTGTTTCTTCTAAGGCCTCTCTACGTGGCTTGCAGGTGGCTGCCTTCTCTATATCCTCACATGGTCTCCTCTCTGAGCATTTCATATCGGATTTGGGCCTAATGACCTCATTTTAACGTAATAACCACTTTAAAGACCCAAACAGACTGGTGTACTTAGAGTTAGGACTTCAACGTACAATTTTTTTAAAAGATTTTATTTATTCTTTTTTAGTGGGAGGCGAAAGGAGGGAGAAAGGGAGAGAAACACTGTTGTGTGAGAGAAACATCGATTGGTTGCCTTTTGCACGTCCCCAGCTGGGGACCTAGCCTGCAACCCAGGCATGTGCCCTGACTGGGAATCTAAACTGTAACCTCTTGATTTGCAGGTCATCTCTCAGTCCACTGAATCACACCAGCCAGGGTCATGTGAATTTTGAAGGAGACACAATTCAGCCCATAACTGTGAGCTAGGACCCTGGGAGGTTAAAAAAGACCACTTCCATTCATTTGTGGTGTAACAAGTGGACTAGGCAATTAGGATGAGTACGGAGAAAGGAAACTCAGACCTGGACTTTGCAAGTGTGCACCTTGACCCAGGCCAGCTTAGTGGTCTTAGGTTGGGCACAGGGGAAGACAGAGAAGGTCAAGGAAGCCCCCAAAGGCTCGGTCTTAGTCTGTGTAAACAAGTAGTAGCATTTTAGCTGGTTCCCTGCAGGTTTTTGGCTCCATACATAATTCACAGCTAGTCGCAGAAACTCCACCAAGTTAGTACACACCCTCGACACAGAGGAAATAAAGAAGCAGACATTGAGTGTTTGTGTCTGAGTGTGTCTGAAACTCTTTGAAAGGGCCATGTGAGAGAAAATGACTTCATTCTTAAGGCACTGCTCTGAGAAGGAAGTCAAACAGCCCACAAGTTGAAACTAATCAAATAGCCTTATCTTATTCTTGATGCATGGGTTCCTCTTTTTTCAAAGATCTTTAGAAGCAGGACATTGAATTGTCATTGTTAGAGTAAATGCTGTCGCAAGGTCCTTCCTGGGAAATGTTGCATCTGTGATTTATAGGACCTGGAAGCTCTGACAGTTTCCCTTGACAGACCTTTGCTACTCACTGGTCAGACTCACTAACCAACACAGGCTTCAAATATGAGTATACAAATATACACACATACACTCACACCAAGTGCAACAAGCTAGTCACACACACACAAAAAAAAAGAAAAATAATAAATGATTCCACGTGCACAAGGGAACTAGCATTATCAAATTCATAGAGACAGGAAGTAGGATGTTGGTCACCAGGGGCTGGGGGAGGCAGGGTGAACAGTTGTTTAATGGGCACAGAGTTTCAGTTTTTCAAGATGAAAAGAATTCTGGGGATTGTTTGCACAACAACGTAAGTGTACTTACTGAAGTGTACATTTAAAAATAGTTACCATGGTAAATCTTATGAACGTATATTTTAACAGTTTTTTGAAAACCACTGCTGGAAGCAATCATGTAAGAGAATTCATGGTTGAGGTCAGGCCAACTCAGGTTTGGATCCTGCATCTGCC
Organism: Noctilio leporinus; assembly: GCA_004026585.1. Lineage (NCBI taxonomy): Eukaryota > Metazoa > Chordata > Mammalia > Chiroptera > Noctilionidae > Noctilio > Noctilio leporinus. The sequence goes on along the minus strand of PVIW01001630.1, from coordinate 94,522 downwards.
ACTCACTTGTGTGGGAGCAATGTTCTGTATACGGTTCCAAACAGCGATCATCTTACTCCACGGTGTCTATGGAACAGGAGTTTGGAGGAGATACAGCTGGCTATTTCCGGCTTACTGTCACCCCAGAGCTTGCCATCTGGGAAGAGCTAGGACAACTGGGGGGCTGGGTGAGCATCTCCCCTCTTCTTACAGCGTCAGGGCTTCTCCACCTTCCCGCCAGGCCACCATGGGCTTCCTTACAGCCTGGGGGCCTCAGGGCTGAAAGCATTCAGCTGTCCCAGGGAGTAGAGGTTACGTCATCTTTCCTGATCTAGCTTCAATAATCATGCAGCGTCACTTCCTTCACACTCTCTTGGTCACAAATCACACATGTCCCTGGGTTTAAGAAGGGGAATTAGATTCCACCTCTTGACAGGAAGTGGTGAAGTTCCAGAGCAGGTTTAGCACGCTGTGCCCTGCCATGAAGTCTGGCTCACCTCTTCAACAGCCAGTCTGTTTGTTTACATACTGTCTCCGGCTTTGCCACAATGGCAGAGCTAAGTGTTTGGGATGCAGATGGCATGGTTCCCACAGCCTAAAATATGTATGGCTCTTTATGGAAACGTTTGCTGACCCCTGTTCTAGAAAAACATGTCAAATGGAAGACATCTTTTCAGTCACCTTTGATAATTGCCATCAGCCATAGGCAGGGTAACAACCTCTCTGAACTTGACCTCCGGCTCCATATCTGTAAAATGAATCATAAGTAAAAAGTATTTAGTACAAATCCAGGGCTGTAACAGATAACGTATAAGATTCAATTCTTCCCTTTCCAGACTTAAATACATATTTAGTACTGTGGAGGAAAGGAATGTTTGCAAGAATTCTTTTAAAAATGCAATCTTCACCCCACATTCCTCAGTGCATTCCTTTATCAGACTAGCTATATTTTTGCCTTTCAAAGAGCAGGTATCTAAGGGAACAAAAGAGATCCAGGAAATGTGGGATTGAGCAAGCTGAAAGGGCAAAGTGGCAGCAGATCTCCGACTACCCATGGAAGAACTGAAGAAATCTTATCGACTTCACAGCTGTGCTCAGGGCTGCCTTGGCCTCTGACGCACTGAAAAAATGCTTTCAGACAAAGCACTGAAAAAATGTTTTCTTGGCCTCCCCTTACCCTTTGCCTCCCTTTTTCCATTGCCCAGACTTGTTATCTCTGCTCCAGCCTCCTTCCACCTGCCAAGATCTCTCAGAGTCTTTTCTCTCCTCCTGTGGAATTTTCAAGGCCAATCCTCCAGCACATCCAAGAGATTATTTACCTGTAACCTGGCTTTTTTTCCTGCTCCAAATTTAAAAAGGGGCTCATGGAGCATATTGATTAAGCACCTCTGAATTCTATCTCTTCAGGAGTAAGCTTCTGTTCAAGAAAATAGAGATCTTACCTTGGCTGATGGCTCAGTGGATAAGGTGCCGGCCTGCAAACCCAAAGGTCGCTGGTTCAATTCCCAGCCAGGGCACATAACCAGATTGCAAGCCAGGTCTCCAGGCAAGTCTGTACCTGGAAGCAGGTGAAAGGTAACCATACATTGCTGTCTCTCTCCCTCTCACTTCCCCTCTCTCTAAAAATATGTAAAATCTTTTTAAGAAAAGGATTAAAAGAAAAAAAAAAAGAACATAGAGATCTCTAACTTACTGGGGTAATGTTAGACCTTTCATTCCCAACTTTACTACCCATTTTCTCCAAACCACCAAAATTATCAGTTCTATTTATGTATCACTTAAAAAGTATCTTATGTCTCCTCTTCAAGTTATGTTTGACTTCAATCACTTTTATAACCTACTTAGTTTCACACTAAACTATGTTGGAAGAATTGTTCCCGTTGAATGAAGTTATTGTCACTTTTATTTTTACATAAAATACTATGAGGGGGAATTTAATTAGAGACCATTCCCTTTGTTCCTATTAATGTTTACAGCATTTCCCCTCCCAGTTAACCTAAATTTACAACTTTATGCAAATTTTATAAACTATTTTGTGGTATTCCCAGAGCCCCAACTCAATACCAGCTGAAGGCCAAGTCAATTTATGCTGCTCCGGGAAGAATTACAGTTTAGAAAAATAACTTGGCTGGCTCCCAAAAGAATAACAACTATCACTACTGCTGCTGCTGCCCCTGCTGCAACATCTGCCCAGACACTTACAAGAAGCTGTCACACGCGCTACCTCTTTACCGCTCAGAGGCAGCCTTGAGCACACCCGGGAAGCAGGTAAAATTCCTCCAGTCTTTCCTGCCATGGGCAAATGGAGATTTGCTGACCCTCTGCTCTTCCCTACTTCCTCAACCCCAAATTTCCTAGATCTCTTTCATTCCCTTAGGTCAGTGATTTTCAACCTTTTTCACCTTGTGGCATAGCTAAATTAATTACTACAATTCTGTAGCACACCAAAAAATATATTTTTTGCATCTGTGACAAAAAATAATAGGGATATTGTTTCGCTCACACCAGGCTGCCATTGTTGTGTTGGCTATTGTCATCTTTATTTGACAATCTAAGGGAAAAGAGGTCAGAGTTCTGAATACATAGTCAGATGTTGCATGTTTTTGTTGTTGTTGTTGTTGTTGTTTTTTAATATTTTATTTATTATTTTTAGAGAGGGGGAGAGAGACATCAATGTGTGGTTGCGTTTCACCTGCCTCCAGCTACAGGGCTGGCTGGAGACCTGGCTTGCAACCTGGTCATGTGCCCTGGCTGGGAATCGAACCAACGACCTTTGGGTTCGCAGGCCAGCGCCTTATCCTTTGTGCCACCAGCCAGGGTCTAGATGTTGCATGTTTTAAACATTCTTGCAGCACAACAGTTGAAAATTGTTGTCTTGTGTGATAGAATTTGCCATAGGGAATCATTTGAGCCAACAAGGACATAACAGTAGTGAACAAAAATCTACCTGATCACTGATTCTCTCTGCCTTCATTCAAGAGTGCTAGGATAGGACCAGAACAAGCAAACTGGGAGGAATTCCGTAATGAAGATATGTAGGAGGTGCTAATGGAACCCAAATTAAGTGAATCTTGATGAAAGAACAAAAGATTTCCAAGCAGGGAAGGACACTTAGCATATATGAAGACTTCACTTAAATGCCTAGCCAAATAAATAAAAGTTTACATATAAAATCAAAGTGACTTAGCTGGTAAAGGCATTTATTTTTTTCCAAAAATAGCAAGTCTAAAAGGAAGGGCAGCCAATGAATGTATCAAACCTAGCTTCTTATTGTCTTTTCACCTGTGAACTTCATTGTGGGCTTGTCTTCTTAAGCAGAATGCTCCTTGCGATCCCCAAATGGCAGCCTCACAGTTCAGAGTGTATCTTGCTGATTATAATGTCCAGAGGAAGAAAGGGATGTCCCTGACTCATGCTATTGTAAATAGGAAGGTGAACCTTCCCCAAAGCATTCCTACCATACTTCCCTTCTTCTCTGTACTATAAACCAATGAAGATTCAGCCTCCAAATCTAGGAAGGTGCTCACCTTCCCCTAAAAGTCATGTGTGCACATTAATGTCGACAGCATTGGGGTCCTCTTGTTGACAAGAAGGTTGGTTATCAGAAAGCAAACAACAATGTGTGCCATAGGCATAAAGGCATTTAAAAGATGGCAGTCCAGAAATGTTAAATCACTAGGTATGAAAATGCCAGGAGAGGCAAACAAAAGATGCTGCATCCAGATGGTAAAGGAGTTGCATGCTAGTGTCTGGCTGTCTTATGGGACAGAGTGCCTTAAGTGTGGAAAGAGTGTGAACCAGCAAACAATGTTGAGCATTTTTCATTATTCTTTTTTTAACTGTGGCAATCCTATGAAATTTCCTTCAAGCATAAATGGTTAAATAAAAATACACAGCAACATATATGAGAAAAATAAAATTTAGGCAGGTGGCATAGCAGTGAGGACGTGATAGTGAATCTAATTTTCATTCTAACGTTTGGGTTTTTTATGATTATAGTGGTAATGTGTGTTCATTCTTCTAATTGGAAAAGTCAGAGAAACCCATAGAATAAAATAAAAATCACCTCTAAATTCATCAGTGGACTCCCAACTATTTGATGTCGAAGTTGGGTCCTCGTGTGCACAGTCGTATCAGGTGAAGTTACAGTAGTGACTTTCTTTTTTCCTTCGTGAAAATGTACTTCAAAGGCAACTTCTTACCATAGTTTTCTGTCAAACAAAAGCAAACTACTGCTGGTCTTTTTAGAAGGAAAAAAAGCAACAAATTAAGCAAATATCCTGGTTTAATTTATAGAGTACAACATATCACATTAGGAAAAATAAATGTATTATCACTGCTTTAGGGTTTTTCCTCCAAAGGAATGCCTTTCTGTTAACTTTCTACTTTATAGAGAGGGCTCACAAGAACGTAGTCCAAGTCTCTTCTTGGTGAGACACAGCATTAGCCTTGAGAGTGGTTACAGGTCAGGGCCTCAGCCCTGAGAAAAGTATTTGGATATCTTTGTTGGCACCTTCAGGAAGGTTGTGGCTGTCCATTGTGCCTCCCCACTACAGGGTGTCAGGATGTGGAAAAGTCTTTAATTTTTCACTTCCAATTTTAAAAAGGAATTCTGAACATCTCACCTTTTAATAACAATAGTAAGACTGTTTTAAAAAACTGTTAGGACCTGCCTAGGCAGAAATCTACTATGAATGTTGTTTTTTTATGGTTCCTCTTTTCTCTAATTTTATGATTCTCTTTCTCACAAACTCAGTGGCACTGTCAGTTTCTGGGTAAAGTTACAGTTTTTGTTTGCTGCCTGTTGTTAAAAATCTATAGAAAGGTTAACAATATCCTGCCACTAAAATGCTATTTAACTTGGGGGAAAAATCACCAGAAAGGTCCTTAAAAGGAGAAAGTTTAAGATCCAGATTGGCAAGACAGGAAGACAGTTTAGAAATCATTGAATTTTGTCCCTCCTTTTACATGTGAAGGATCTGAGAATCAGAGATAGTGAGTGACCAGCCAGAAGTTCAACAACTTTCTCTAAATTGTATAATTTTGATTTCTAAGAGTATGATGAATTTTAAAATTAATAAGGTTGTTTTTGAAAAACTAAGTTTATAGGAGATACTTAAGTGTAAAAGGATAAAAAGCTTTGACAAAAAGACGTAAGATACTTTGTAATAATTATTCAAATTTATATATAGAAAGGAAATGGGAACCGTAAAATGTGAAACATTCAGTGCTCAATAATTATCCAATAAATATTTACTGAACACTCACTTGGACCTTAAAGTCTAGTAAGGAATTGAGAAGAAAATTATAATGTAATTAAGTGCTCTGTCAAACAAAAAGTACAGTATTCTAATGAGACCTAGTAGAGCATTTAGAAGGACATTCCAGAAATCTGCCTGGAAGAGGTGTTGCTTAAACTGATAACCTGAAAAAGAGGAAAGAACTTACTCCATTTGCAAAGGCTGGAGGACTTCATGGTTTTAACAATTAAAAGTAAAAGTGGTCAGGAGGAAGTAGAATTCTCAGACCTAAACGGGGAGCAGGAAGCAAGGTATTCAGAATCTCCAAAGCCCTAGATTTGAGACTTTGCCCTGAGGGTAGACCTGTCAGCTGAAAAGTGACAGGGTCTGTTTACTATCTCCCTTGGCTTAAATGTGTACTACAATGTGGAAGCAGGGACAAGCCGGACACAGGGAGACCAATTAGAAGAGTATTTCTCAATATATTTGGACAAACAAAATACAGAATGTACACACATCTGGACACACACAGAAACTGAAACAAGTTCTACGAAAACAATACTTACTTTTACTTAGTTGAATGTGTTTTCTAATGACATTAGATATCTTTGTTTGGACTCCTAACTATTTGATGTCGAAATTGGGTCCTCGTGTGCACAGTCGTATCAGGTGAAGTTACAGTAGTGACTTTCTTTTTTCCTTCGTGAAAATGTACTTCAAAGGCAACTTCTTACCATAGTTTTCTGTCAAACAAAAGCAAACTACTGCTGGTCTTTCTAACTGATTTCACTTTCTGAATGGCAAAACTGCAAAACCCATCTCAATCGACTTCAATGACCCATTAGTAAGTCATAATTAGTAGTTTGAGAAATGTTGAATTAGGAAGTTGCTGTGATCCTCCAGAGGAGTTAATAGGATCTGGGGAAGCAAAAAGGTGGCTAGAAGGATGTGGAATGACCCAAAGGGATTTAAGGTAGGAGAGAAGGACCCAAAGGAGTTATAGATAATGCCCAGAGTTTTGGCCTGAACTCTGGATAGGTAAAGGGGTCACCGTCTGAGATGGGGAACGTTAACTGGAAGATCTATTAAATATATTAAGCATTTGAGAAATAGTTAATGGAGAAGCATGAAGGGCTCCAGAGGCTGAGCCTGAAAATTCTCCTGGGAAAGGACAAACTATAAATCCTGGAGAAACAGGATCAAAGAGTCACCTGGGGCCTTGCTACAGCTGCTGTCAGGACTTTGGTGAGACTGGGAATAGGGTAAGTATAGCTTTTGGCTGTTCGTTTAGCTGGCATGTTGGCACGAGTTAGCTTCTTAACAGTGTTGGCATCGGCTTCAGAATCTCAATCATCAGGTCAGGAGCATAACAGACATTCCTTATGCACGTCTTATAAAAATGGAAATCCATTAACTTTATTTTTCATGCACGCCCTCTGACAGCACTGGGTCAAAGGGGAGTATTTTTCCTTCTTCTTTTCACAGCTTCCATAGTCCCAACCCTTATCCTTCTAAATCTTTTATTTTACAAAACAATAGAGAGTGGTGGTAGCCTGTTGATAGTCGAAGATTTTAAACAATAGATGTTTCTGAGCCGGGTTTATTGAAATGGTCTTGTCTGAGTCCTCGGGGAGAGTGTAAATGAGATGTCAACAGGAGCTCTTTTGTGTAGGTGGCATTCAGCCTGAAAGAGAGGAATTTCCTCACTGTGCTCGTATTTAAAGTAGATTTGTTGCTGCTTTTGCTAAAACTTGATCCAACTGCCTGAACTAACGGCACAGAATGAGTCACTCCGTGTGATTGTGACTTCCTTCCCGGCTTAGCAAAGCACTGACTCAGTCATTTACATTTAGAAAGGAGAGCTCCTGAGAAGCTTTCTTGGAGTTTCATCAGCATGAGTTTCTTTCCTAGACCTTCAGGTGGAACTGAGCTGTCAGCAACCCTGGTCCCCTCGGGGAGAGGGCAGCCAGGCTGTTTTTCTCACTCCGTGAAAAACTTCTGTTTTGCTCACTTCCTTTGTAAAATCCAGAGAGAGAGAGACTAACACAATTTCCTGCTTTAAACCTTGTTCCTTTCTCCCTCCCCCTTTTTCAGTAAATGACAGGCAATTTCAGTTTACTCTAATTACCGTGGGCTGAGGTTGGATTAACTCTTAGGCGATAAGGCAACTGTTTTTATTACCTTTCAGCCAGGTGCTAGAGGGTGACAAAACTTGCCCCTATCTGGGGACCTGACAAGGTTATCAGCAACTGCAAACAGGCTGAAACTTGGAGCGGACTTAGAAATGCTTTCTTCCCTTGGGATCCATTTCCCCACCCTTTACTGCTAGTTAGTTTGATTCCTCTAGTTTTTCCGCATTCCTGGGCTTTAGCACTTAAGTAATTATGTCACAATCATAATTATGAACAGTGTAAGTTGCAGGCATGACCAAATCCCAACACATAAGCATAAAATTCCAGCCTTGGCCCCAAACATACAACACAGAATATTTTAACATATTGTGATTTGGTAGATGGGTAGAGTTTCTTTTTCAAAATGTTGATATGTAAAAATCTTTCCCCTGAGTAGAAATCCAAAATACATGGCATTGCCTTCACGTTCCGTGGTTCCTTTTGAAAACAGAATGTCATCCACACTGGGAGAAGGTGCAGCGATCGTTTTAGATAATAAAAATTACTCATGCTGGATCTATTTATATCTGCAGTTCACTAACGTGTCTTAGTAAACCAATCATTTATTCTTTATTTCAATCTATGTTATATGGATTGTCTCTATGAGTTCTTGGTTGGGAAATGTGGTACAAACTGTGCGTTGTTTTTTCAGTCTGTGCTAGGTAACCCTTGAATGAATGAAGAGAGCCATTGCAGGTAAACTTTTAGGTGAGTGTCCTGAGCTACATCATTTTAGTGTTGCACCCAGCTGGACCTAACGTGGGGCCATCCTCCTGTCACTACAAATTATGGTGGGCCAAGGAAAGAATGTTGGTTTAATAGATTGTTCTGTGACCCCAGACTATAGCTTGAGAACAAAGATGAGAACGATGGAAAGGATGAGTTAAAACACATACACACACACACACACACACACACACACACACACAGAGTTCTGGCTAGTGACACAGTGTATAAGGTGCTGGCCTGCAAATCCAGGGGTCCCTGGTTTTATTCCCAGGCAGGCACATAACTAGGTAGCAAGCCAGATCTCCAGGTCCTTAGCCGGAGGCAGGTAAAAGGCAACCATACATTGATGTTTCTCTCCCTCTCTGCCTCTCTCTCTCCTCCTCTCTCTAAAGTAATAAAATCTTTAAAAACATACACACACACACACACACACACACACACACACACACACACAAAACCTGGCAAAGAACATGCCAGACTACCCTATTCTCTAATTGGTATAGAGATTGGTCCATGTTGTGGTAAAAGGCCAGTTAAAAAATCCTACTAGTACCCTTATTATCATCATAAGAAAAACCACAATGGATGTTTCTGATAGTGATAAACCATTAAACACCCCAAACGCGCCAGTGTGGTCAAGGAAAAAAGGCAACATCAGAAGGAATATCAGATCTGTTCTTGGATTCCTCTTTTTTTTAATGATTTAGAAACCTTCCCCACCCACAATGCCAAGTCCAGCACTACCTGCCACCCTCCATGTGTGCTAGGTTGGGACAGATCTCCAACCAGGACCCGAGTTGCCACTAAAGGAAGCCCTGGAAGGGAGCACTTACTGCTCCAAGGCATCTCAAGGGCTGGGTAATGGACATTCCTTCACCTGCATTGCTGAAAGCCATTGCCCAAAAGGTGACCTTGGAATTACTCACAGTGTAATTGTTCCGCTACTTCCTGTGGACAGACAGCTTGAAGTACATAATTAAGGGGTGTTCCTCCAAACCCCCTGGTCGTGTCATGTATATTAGCTTTTTGCACCCAAAAAAGTTCGGAATTCCAAGCAAGTTTGACCAACAGATATGCGATAAGGGCTTTGGGATGTAGACCTTGTTCTCCCAAGGGTTCAAAGGTGATATTAAAGAAAAAAGTATACATAAGGCAGCTCTTTCAAATAGCAGTTAAGAATCCTAGGTGAGAAAAACCCAGGTTCCAGCCAGACTCCACCCAGGAGAGCATGGACAACCCTCACGCTCCAGCTTCCTTGTCACTTGGGAGAATTGGGATTATAGCTACACCTGGTTTATTAAATTCAGTGAATGAAGGTGGTGATGGGAGGTAGGCAGAATGAACTGATACAGATTAGAGTGCTGGCCACACCAGTTTCCTAGAGGGTTTTTTTTGTTGTTTTTTTTTTTTTTTTTCACTTAATTTTGGCAAATGATAAAAACCCAACTATAAAGTGGAATTCTAAGTGCCGTCTTAAGTGGCCCTTTACACTTTAACTGTAAAGGCAAGTGCAAGGACTGAATTCATGCTTGCAGCATGACACAGACCGACAGCTCTGTGGGACACCTGGACTGGCTCTTCTCTGGATCTGGGTCCTCATCAGTCCGTGACACATTTGGGTAATGAGGTGTCATTTTAAAGTGCTGATTCTGTTACTCAAGAGTTAGTAAAAGGCTGGTGTCCTTTCCTGGGCCAAGCAGGCTGACAAAAACAGTATTCCACAAGTTAAACCCAGATAGTTTTTCCTGTTTTGACTTGGAAAAGGCAGGTTTCAGGGAGGAAGGAGGATGAATAATTAACTGTCTAACTACACAGACCAGGGCCTCCTGTGGCCTCCCACATGCCCTTTTCTCCAGACTCAGGTAATTATTCCTCGTCATGCTGAAACCAACAGGAAGGCATGGTGGATGCATTTTCTTTCTTCTTTACTTCCCCACACATCCTGTGTTCCCAGCTTTAGGGATTTGAGTTTGCCTTGTGCAAAAACTTCTGCTCCAGGTCAAGCCTGCCTTCCCAGCCCTCTCCTCTGCTCACAGCCCTCAACGTCAGGCTACTTTGATCAGTCTGCCTTCGTTCTATAACCCAGAGAACTTGCCAGTGAGCAGAGGTTACTGATAAAACCAGCCTGAGGTTTCAGTTTGGATTTAGCCTGACTGGACTCTCATGAGACATGACCTACTCTGGTTTGTCAACAGGCCACTTGCTCTACACATCTCTCATCTTCTTGAGGGAGAGAAGTTGGCAATATACACCCAATACTTTGCTCCCATCTAGAACTTCAACCAGCTACTCCACACAGCCTCAGGTCACTTGAAATCTGTTTTGTTTACCAGACACACAACTACATGGCAGGAGAGTCCTGTTCAGTTATGCAATTCCATTCCAGATTTTTCCTTGTATTCCGGGCTCCGGGTCTCATTGTGCAGGTAGCAGGAAGGCTCTTGAAGTGGGAGCAGGAGGCAAAGAAAGTTCCCTAGCTTCCAGATATCTATCTTATGCAAACAGACAGAGCACAGAACGATAAGTCAGTAAGAAGTGAAAGGAACTGAGAAAAAAGGCAGCTGCATGGAATAGGACACTTGGCATCAGGGACCCTCATTTAGCCATCTGCTCAGTGCCCATGGGTAAAGCCCAGCAGAGAGGATGGAGGAAATTAGGTTGATAACCCATACAATCAACTGTTTTCCACTGATACTGGGTTGGTCCTTCACATGCTGGCTCCATGTCAGAAGTGGGCCAGCCACAGCTGCATTTGACCAATGCCAAAACAGAAGTGGGCGCAGGTAACAGGAGATGATAGCTTATATCACTGAGGAATAGTTTTGGGGAGTATTTATTGCACTTGAGCCCTGGTGATATCCTTGTTAGTCTCTTCCCTTTTGCCAAGAAGTCTCCTTTCATTCCTGTTCTTTTTTCATGTAACAAGTATTTACCTTACATGATACTACACCATGCCACACACGTTCTAAGTACTAATAAAACAGGCAACAATGACTAACCCATGATTCTTACATCCTCCACTAATTCCTTTCTCTCAATCTGGTCAGGAAAAAAAATTCACAGAAGGGAATACAGGAAAGTATTGCTGAGAAGTGACATCTGAGGAGAAATGAAAGCTTGTTGATGAGAAGCTTAAAAGAAAATTTTCTTCCCTATTCTGGCACTAGCCCCACCCCAGGACTCCTAGGCATGCTATCTTTCAACAAAACTCGGTCTGCCCTAACCTGAAGAGTTGGTACACCAGCTGCCCAAACCGGAAACCTTATATAATTTGATAACCCTGACCTTGGGCCCTGAATCTTCCCCTCCTGTAAACAGTCTATTCAACCCAGGAAGGCCTACAGACCTCACTGGAACAAATTTTGAAAGACACACCATGTTACAAACATTGGGGGGAGAAAAAAAAAAAAAACACCTAAATCCTAGAGGAAGTGATATATCTGATTCAGTGGTTGAAATCACTTTATAAAGTAATGGAACAAATAGAAATTTAATCCCCACAGATGAAACTGCCAGGGCAGTCAGTCACTTGTGTACATGGATGACTCAATAGCACCTGTTGGTAAGGCCAGGAAAATGAACCATGAAAGCCTGATCACATTCCCCACTGGAAGCAACAGCTCTGCCTTGCACAACAGTAAGCCTGATGTTCTCAACATCCTGACTTCAACACATGTGCCTACTTCTAAGAGGCTGTGACTCACCTTAGCTACTGGACAAATGATTCTTACTCAGAGCCCAGGGTTTTTCATCTAGTACTACTAAGTAGTCTAGGCAAACTTAAGCCAAATGTCTGTCTACTTTCAAGATGTTTCTTTGACATGATTGATTTCAGGCTACAACTGGTTTTACATATGGTAACCCTCCATTTCTACTACTATTTAACTCACTGCCAAGTTTCATTAAAAGTCCACATTACAAGTTTTAGAGCTCAGCCTCTGGACCTGGGCCTCCTAAAATGACTTTTCTCCAAACATCATTTAACTTCCTTTAATTTAGTTAATTAATGGAACTTTTTGAAGAGAATGGTTCCTTTGATCTGAGCCTTGTTCTTAGTTTCCAGTTAACATTTCCAGAGAGGGAGAAAGAACGGATGCTCTCACAACTGGCCGGAACCATCAACAGCTCACAACTGTAGCGGTGCCTCCAAATCAGAGACAGAGCAGGGGACACAGAGTCCCTGAGAGGAAGAAGACTGGTTAAAAATATTGCCCTTGGCATTTTTGTGGGTGTTTGCCCCACACCCAGATAAAAGCTCTAAGGTGGGGCGGCTGCAAGGCATGTTCTCTGGGAGTCTAGGCCTACAGTCTGGAAATCCTAAGTAATCCTTGCTAATAGGCAAAGTGGGAAGCCAGCAATGGGAATTATAAATGCTTCTGCCTGAAAGATTTCCGCATTGAACATACACATTCAGATAAAAATGGAAAATGCACGTCTCACTCAGCAGGAATCCTCACTGCCATCCGCCAAACACAATGGCTACAGCAGTTCTTGCTTTTCAGCTTGTCATCTTTAACAATAAAATGTTATACTGGCGGCTGCTTTAAAAAGGAAAAAAAAAAGCTGCAATCTCAAACCAGAGATCTTACCCTGAAGCTAGAGTAAAATATTTATTACAGCGATAAATTAAAAAGCAAGACAGTCTGAGTCTTGATTTCCACTCTTGTTGTTTTTCTGGAAGAGAAGTCCAGCAAAGATGTCTACTCCTTTCCAAAAGCATGACTTACCTTGGAGCTGAGCCCCGGAATTCAAGGTAACATCGACGATGTTCCAAGCTCGGCCACAAGGGGACACCGGAGAGTAATGTTGCCAGCAACCAAAGTACTTTGTTGTCTCAGACTTTGAGTTGGGAGGAGGGGGTTGAGCGAGGGGGTGATGCGGGAGATACAGCTGGCTTAAAGAAACAAGTTCTCTGAAATTATGCCACTTGCCATCTTATAAAGCAAAGGTTGCCACGTTACCTTGTTGCCAGGTTCCTGAGAGTGCTTGGGGGAAATGTGGGCGAGAAAGGTACAGCACAAAGTCCTTCAGCTTGGTGGCTTTCAAGCTCTGTTGACGGCCGTGGCTGACATTTGGAGAGCAGCTGCGGAGGATTGTCTGAGCATTGTTTGATTGTAGTTCTAACAGAGGAGTGGCTCCGTCTTACATCATTTCCAGGCATGAAGTGCCTGGGGCTTTTTTTTTTTTTTTTTTTTCTTCTTCTTTTTTTATGACTAACTTTCTGATCCCTCCCTCTCTGGATTTAGGTACAGTACAGGCACTGTGAGCAACAGGCTCACCTCAGGAAGCCCAAGTTTTGTAGCAACTTGTTAAAACAACTTGAGTGCCTCTTTTAAAAAAATTGTGACTCTGAAACAAACCTTTCCATTCTTCCTTCTGAGAACAATGTTGTGTTTGATTAGCCTCCCAGCACTGCTTGCTCCCTGAAAGGTCTGTTCTCCCCACAAGAACGGCTGCTATCAGTTGAATAGATCTCTGAGCCAGACATGCCAAGGCTTGGGGCATTTGTCTGGCATTAGGAAGTGTCTGGAATACTAGTAACTACCAACTGGCAAGTCTTATGACTACAGGAGTTATTACACCACCCCTCCCTCTCTGTCCACATTCCCTCTCCTCCCCCTACACGCTCACACAAGCATGCTTTTTTCTACTTCAATGGAGAAAAGGTTAACTCGTCTTTGTGGTTTCCGTGGAGGATGACTTTAGTGGAAATCATTCTCATAGCTACATCTCTTGAGCCAAAACTAACCAGGAGGGAAGGCTAGGCGAAGCTCTGTGCCTGTCCCACCCCACACCCTCTGCCTTCTCACCGTGACGCGGGCAGGGCAGGGGCACTGACCACCGCACTTGGGTGGCCTGGAAATGTTATGCTGTAAATATTGTGAAACATGGGAATGATTTTTCCATGTGGATTTTGTTTTCTGGAATTTCTCCCTTTTTGCAGTATTTTTCAAGTTGTGGCTGCTACAACCCTTGTTGATGGCTCCAAATTCATTCTTTCTACAAACCTTTGACAAGCTCCTGCAGGGCACAAAGAACGGTGCTAGGTGCTGTTTCCTGGCAGTTTCTCATGTACAGCATGAGGCTGGACTAGGAGTTGAAATGGAAGGTTTAATGGGGGAATGAATACAGATGGTGAAAGAAAAGAGATGAGATTTAGAGCCCTGAGTATGATAACTGTACCATTTAGTAGCTGAGTGACTTACCTGCTCTGAGCATCAGTCTTACCATCAAACACATAGGGTACTGAGACCTTCCTCTGTCATTAGACCATGTCTACTAAATTCTTAGTACAGTGTATGTTAGAGTCAGGATTCACTGTCTGGTCGTTAGGTTGATCTAATAGCACACCAGGCATATGGACAAATTCTCCATCTCATCATCTTTGCCTTCACCTGGATTTGTGCTTTTACCCTGTGAAGGACTCAAGCCAGACCATTGCCTGCATTGGGTGGGGGAGTCCGGTCTGTGTAAAGAAGCAGCGTGGGGGCATGACCTCCATAATTTGCTGTCAGCTCAGGACTTCTGAGTCTACTGATTGGAAGCAGTGAACTTCTCTGTTAGCCGTTTCATCCTCAGCCGAGCCAAAATGGGCACTCAAAATGCCAGAATATGTATCACTGCTACCATACAGCCTGTTGGTAATGTAACCTGGCCCCATCACTTAGCTTTCTTCCCAGCTATTTAACATCACTCTCAGTGGGTCTGTACTGAAATACTTTTCTAGACTTCCATTCATATGCACAAAGCTACAGTGCTGCAGTGTGAAAGAAACTTCATCACCTACTTCAGGTGACCTCAAGATGGTGGTGCAATTTCAGTCATTTCCCTGCTAAAAGGGGAGCTTGTCTGTGTTTGAACACCTTCTGGGACTAAGTGCTCACTATCCAGCAAGGTCCCCATATTCCATCTCTGGGCAACTGATCACTGGGAAATTAGTTTTCATGTCTCTCTGGGCTTTTCCATTTGCGGTTTTCCTAGGTCCTTGCAGAGAACTAGTCCATGACATCCTCTACTCAATAGCCTTTAAAATAATTAAAAACCCACCTGTCATCTTTGCCTTGTAAACTGAACAACCCCTTTCCTTACACCATTTCTTATAAGATAGGGTTTTTCTCTCCTCAGAGCACCCTGCAATTTACCTTACAAGGTAAGAAGGCTCACAGTGAAATGCAGCACAATGATCCTTTCATTGTTCAGATATTGTAACTGAGCAAACCAGGGCTCAGCCACGTGGCTCCTTTACACATGACCCAACAATAGGGTTGAAAGAAACTGGTTTCTATTTACAGCATTCAAACCTTGAGGGGTGGGAGCTGAAAGCACTCCTGCTCAGAGTCCTCCTCTCCCATGAGACCCAGCCTTCCCTGGCTAGGTCATGAGTCACTATACACTCTCAGAGTCATGGACACCTTCCATCCTGAGCGACAGTCCTCTCTGTTCAAGAAAAGCATAGCTATTAACTTGCCATTGCCATGCAAAGTTATCATTCACTTCCCCAACCAAGGGTTATGGGGAATATTTCATTCAGGGGAGCTGCCCCTGCTCTGTGCTCTGTTACAAGATCACACTTCTACTCTTGCACACTTTTTAGAAGTGGCAGGCAATTTGCCTGACATTAAAAGTAATCTCTTGAGGTTCCAAGTTTAGGTCCTTCCTTTTTTTTTTTTTTTTTTTTTCCCACCTCTTCCACGGATTTTAACATGTCCCCTTCACTTCTCAAACTCTCTCCAGTGAAGAACCAGTTTGTTTGATGCCCAATCTGTTGCAGATTACGATTTGGTAAAATTCAATGAAAAAGAATTACTAGGAAAAGGAAGTTTGAAAAGAACAAAGGCACCCAAAAAACGAGACCACAGTTTTCATTCGATTCAACTGTCAAACTACTCTGTAGAATGACTAAAAAAGTTTCTAAAAGTTTACTTCCAACTTTCATGGTGTATCTCACAAGGCACTCATCAAATAATTTGTAAATCAACACCTGTCTGTGGACCACATTTTAAATAGCACCTCTGTGCACAGATATGTGCTGGAAATGGTTAACAATGGGCTTTCCAGGGGCACACCTATTGATTTACAGCACCTGCCAATTTCCATAGTGGAAACACTATCAGCAGGAAGAGGGGAGGGAGAATGGGGGAAATGGTGCAGGGACTAAGAAGCATAATTGGTAGGTACAAAATAGGGGGGTGTTAAGAATAATATAGGAAGTGAAGAAGCCAAAGAACTTACACGCATGACCCATGGACATGAATGAAGCAGGCGATTGCTGGAGGGAAGGTGGATACTTGGTGGAAGGAGGAAAGGGAGGAAAATTGGGACAATTATAACAGCATAATCAATAAAATAGACTTTAAAAAGAATTCCTAAACCCAATTTTAAAAAGACACCTCGTTAACATTTCTTTTAAAAAGAAAATAAATAATTTCGTAATTCAAATGTAGAAGCCAGCTGTGTGTCTCCGGGGTCTGCAGTACCATGGGAGTGAAAGGTATGTCACTGAAAACTGGGAGTCCGTTCGGTCAGCTTTGCACTGGGGTAGCATATCATCTGGACCCAGAGAAGGAACACAAATAATTTTAATTTGAAATGACAAATAAACATATCAGAGGAAGGGGAAGCCACAATAATGATGAAATACAACATCATTTCTTTTTCTAGTTCTACGTGAATGAAAGGAGTACTTGTGGTTGAAATCAGCTGCTTTGAGAATGTTCCTTTTAAATAAGTGAAGTGTTTCACTTAGTGTCTACATGTTATTCATCTTTTTTTCCTGTCTTGATCAGACTTGTGCTCCACCCTCCTCTACTGTAAGCTTCCTGGCACTGAAACCTCAGTGGGTTCTAAGCCATTGATGGTGTAGCATTATGGGAATAGAATTAAAAAACAAAAACAAACAAACAAAAACATAGAAGAGATGATGGGCTTATGACTTAGTGTGAAAAGCTAGGAAAGAATGATGCTGGGGAAAATTGGGGGATTGAATTCTATGACTTTCTAGAGCAGCCTTGAATGCAAAAGATTTGGGGCATGAGAAGAAAGGGAATTGTGAGAAGTGTGAGCTGCCTGTTGGAGCTTCTTTCTTCTGCTTCAAACAAAAGTCTTAATGATTTGCACTCCTTCTCATCTCTATTTCTATTTGATGACTGACAGTGGTGCCTCCTTGACTATGACACCTTCAGCAGAATTATGACAAGCTCCACACTGCAGTGAATCCTCATCCTAAAGCCTCTGGGTTAACACAGGGCTGATGGTTTTTGTCCTCTAATTCGTTTCTTTATTCAAAGTGGGACAAACTTATATTCCTTCAAACTTCCTTCGAACACTGGAGCTGGGCCAGCCTGTTAGGGAAGACCTGTCTCCCAGATTCTCCTACCAAATCTAATCCTGGTGGACTTCTGGCATTGCTGCTGCTTTCTGGAAGTCCCCATTGATCAAAGTACTGTGGAGGCTAAAAAAAAAGAAAAGAATAGAAAAAAAAATCAATACTTTTTCTCTCACCTTCTAAGGTCTTCTGGCTGAGCTAATAAGCAAATGAACAGATTAACAGGAGAAAATCAAAGATTTAATACATGTGCATGGGGAATTGACAGAGGCATGAAAACTCCAGGAAAGATGGTGAGACAACATTGGGTGTGTAAGATATTTCTGAACAAAGAAGAAAGGGGAAAGGGGAAGGGAGGATTAGATTTCAGAAGTGACAATGGGCGATTTACAGGTAGTTGAGGGAGAGGGGAACCGGCGTGGCTGGCAAATTCTTGCTAGGCAACTCAGAAACAATGGGACACAGGGGGTGTCCAGCTAAGAGGCTTGGGGCCTTCCTGCCAGGGTGAAGATTCTTACCGTGATTAAGCTCAGGCTCTTTTCAAAGAAGGTTTCTCTGTCTGAATCTCTTGGGCAGGAACAGGGGAGGACAAAAGTTCTTTTGGAGTCTTTCGTTTCTTAATAAACAGCTTTAAGATCAATATCCCAAAAAGCAGCTTCCAGGTGGCAAAATCTGGTTTTCTTCCGTACCCACAGTTATGCCTATGGATATTAAAGAGGAGCTGACAACTGCCCTCAGATGGCACCAAGTTGCAGGTGGCCCCGGGGACTGTCCCCAGTTCCAGTTATTGCACTAGAAACAATATGTCCGTCCACTTCCATACCACACTTACCACAGCATGGCAGAATGTTTACTGTAAGTCACAGCAAATGAAATGATACTATATTTCTCTCCACGTTAAAAGAGGACATTGGGGTAGCTAATCACAAGCAGTAAATCATCCAAAAGATTAGACATTTGATGTTGGAATGTGGCATTGAGTTTCTTTGCAAGATGAGCAGGCCAAATGTCCTGAGAAGTCATTTTGAAGAAAGTATGACTTCATACTGTAAAGTAATAAAATGATCTAGTCTCATCTGGTTCAAATAGATTCTATCCTAATTATGGTCACTACCCCTCTCACCCGCTCTGGTCTTCAGATGAGTAACTGAGACAGCATTACCCTGAGCAGGGCTACCCTGTCCATACCTTCTTACGAAGCAGAAGGTAGGTCTGCCAATAGTGACAGTGCATGAAGCTTCACTGTGGCCTGTGGGGGAACCTGAGACCAGACTGACTCCACTCCTGGTCCTGCACTTTGCAGGCACTGTAAGCCTCCATTTGTCACATTACCTCTCAGGATGGCTGACTGTTGAGCTCTGTTTCAATGTAAAGCAGAACGATTTATTCAATCATCCTAAATGGGAGGTTTTCCTGAGGCAAACCTTTACCAGTCATCCATCACAGATAACTGACAGGTGACATATGTATTATGCACATTGCCCTTCCCCCATCTCCAAGAGCACATATGATATTATAATATGACATCTAGTGGGTTTATTTTTTTCCTTCAACCCTCAAGCAATCTCTAAGAAGTAGCCAAACATCTCTGTCCCTGTGTCTTTGATAGTTAAGGAAATTGCTCTAAATCACAGGGCAGTGGAACAGCAGGACAGTGTAATAGGGTCTTTTTGTTTATTGTTCATTATTGGATGCTTCCTTTGAGTGGCCTTGGGAAACATCCTAAGTATTGAAGTGAGTATTTAGGATGTACTTGCTTTCCTTCTGCAAGATGGCCCCAGTGCCAGCTAGAGCCAGGGATTAGGAGTTGGGATTGTATGGTCTGGACCAGCTGATTTGATGTAACAGCAGTGACACAAGCTGAGTACAGAAGGCACAAATGAGGTGGGGGCGGCAGTGGGGTGGGGAGAGAGTGATGGAAACATAATAGTTTGAACCATGTTCTAAAGGTACTAAACAAAAATCTTTAGAAAGCTGGTTAAGGAATTGCTCTTTACTGGTAGGGATTTCTCCCTTGGACACTTAATAGTTCATTTTAATTTGTATTTTCCTGTATCATGCTACACAACTGGAAAGGTGAAAACCAGTATATAGTTTCTTCAAGACCCTCAGGGTTATTTATAATCAGATGGTTTGAGAGAAGGCCTAGAGGCTGCTTCAGTTGGAACCTCAGGAGGACCTTAACTAAATCACACAGGTCCAAGAGGACACCTCACTGTACAGATTCAGGCCCTTGAGTGGATCAGGTTGCCCCAAAGAACAGCACCTTAGGAGGTGGGCTCAAACAGACCACACACAGAGAGACTGGTTTATAAACTAGTGTGTACAATTGTTTTACAAGAGGAGACTTTGGTGTAGTATATTCCCTCTCACTAGGTAGTTCCACTTGGAAACAACCAGAAAAAAAATCAGAACAAAAGTTTTTGTAGTGAACACCTATCCAGAAAGAGATAGAAAACAGAGAGAGGAAAGGAAGGGAGGAAGGGAGGAAGAGAGGAAGGGAGGAAGGAAGGATGGAAGGAAGGAAGGAAGGAAGGAAGGAAGGAAGGAAGGAAGGAAGGAAGGAAGGGAAAAACTGGATGTTGATAAAGCAAATTGCAGAAAGTTTATGCTAACATGCTATATACCCCGGCCCCCTACCAAGGCACCTCATACTGTTATTAGGATTATACATGCTCACAACCTCTATGCTTTCCTTCTTCTTCTTCCAGTGTTTATTATCAACCATCAGAATCTTCTTTAATGAGTTACTTTATTTAATATTACCTCTATGCATTGCTTCCTGAGAAGGCCTTATCCCTGTGTATACATTATCTCTCAAGGTGCACTGTTGCCTGGGAAGATTTCTACAAGTGGCTAATCATGTCTATTTTATGTTGATTCATATTAATTTCCATTTCAGAAACTTCCATCTCAGAGGTTGGTGCTTTCCAGTCTCCCCTCAATTTTGTGGAGGTGTCACCTCATAGAGGGCCCTATGGGCCCAAGCAGGAATTTGACTTAGTCTGTCAATGGACTTGTGTTCATGTTAAATGTCTTAGTGTATTTTATGTGCCCTAATCTCCAATGGATGTCAATTACAATATCAGAAGTTAAAACCCAAGCAGAAATCACAGTGTCTTTGTTTTCACTGTCTTCCAGTGTCATCTTGCATTACAACATATAAGAAGACACCACCTCCAGTCCCACCCAGAACTACCACGAAACCTTTCATTTCTATCACAGCCCAGAGTAGCACAGAGTCTGCCCAGGATGCCTACATGGACGGACAGGGCCAGCGAGGAGATATTATCAGCCAGTCTGGACTGAGCAACTCCACGGAGAGCCTGGACAGTATGAAGGCTCTGACAGCCGCCATCGAAGCTGCAAATGCCCAGATCCATGGCCCTGCGAGTCAGCACATGGGCAACAATCCTGCCACTGTCACCACCACGACCACCATAGCCACCATCACTACAGAGGACAGGAAGAAGGATCACTTCAAGAAAAACCGATGCCTGTCTATTGGGATACAGGTAACAGGCTCTCTTTCTACCCTTTGAAATAGAAACCCCAAAGTAGGAAATGTAACTTTTTATTTTCCCCAATATTTGCTATCTTGTCACTTTGGATGATATAGCTATGTCTAGGACCAGATTTTCAAATTCTTGTCTCTGGGCTCCCTACATTGTTAAACACGATTAAAAACAAAAACAAAAAAAAAAAAAACACACACAAAAAAAACACCTTATAAAGGCATTTTGTCTAAGATAGTATTAACAGCTCTTGTTTTTGTTCTCTGCCTTAAATGTAGATTCAAAGTGTAGGATAATTAAACAAACATGAACACAGTCAAACACAAAGTGCCTTCGATTCCAAATGCACATTTTGGTTCTCAACAAAGGACTAGGCATCCAAGAATAACCTGGGTTATCAGGCTGTGTTACTGTAAGTTCAACACCCTTGAATAACTAGATGAGAACAAAAATGTGAGTCATGCCTCAAAGATGTGGGAGGAAGGGAGAGCAAGACCAAAGAGCCTGACGGTGTGGAAAGCAGTAACTTCCACCTCAGCATCAAGAGAAAATAATGCACAGCAGTTTCCGTGTAATTGTTGGCTATTTAATCAAACATCTCATAAAAATCATCAGACTTCTCAGTTCACTTCACTATTTTCTGCTCCTCAAATATAACATCAAACTGATCCCTTCCCCCCCCCCCATCTATTCAGCTTGTCTTACCCTGCTAGCAAGTTCCTTCTATCAATGGAGAAAAGTTATTTTTCTTCCCCAGCTTTATTGTGCCGTCATTTTGCAGGTGCCCTTTGAATAATAACTTCCTCATGTGGTGTCCAATAAATACATCCACACTGAACCAACACTAGGGCACATCTAAAGCCAGGTGCGGTGTATATTTTCACAACAATGATATATCTTCACAGTCCGTTCTGCAGAGTCCATTTATAAAGGGTAATTAAACTTTCCCTAGCAGTGATGAGTCAAATGCTTTTTATAACCTGCGGGTTACCATAACACAAACTGTCAAATTTCCTAAAAGAACTTGTAGCCTTGGTGCTTGGGACTGCATGACACAGCGAGAGGCATGGGCCCAAAACCAGCCTCCACCTCCATCCTGCCGCATCTCCCTACAAGCAACGTAGTTCCCCTCCTATCTCTCCAAGGATTAGGAGAAGAGGGGAAAAGCAGAGATCTGTTCTTTTGTCATCCCAGGCAAATTACTTCATCTTCTTGAGCCCATTTCCTCTTGTGTCCCTCATAGGATTATTTTGAGAATTAAGTTGATGAAATCTGACTTCTCATGGAGGTACAGAGTTTCAGTATGGGATGATGAAAAGGTTAGGTAGTAGGATAGTGGTGACGACAGCACAACAATGTGAATATACTTAATGCCCTGGAACTATATATTTAAAAAATGATTAAAATGGAAACATTTATTGATATATGTTATCACAATTTAAAAATTTATCTTAAAATACAAAGGGAAAAATTTCAAAATGGAAGTTAATAAATGGTAAATGTGCATGAAGCATCTCATTATGTCAACTTTGTTAACTATTCAATCTAGTATTCATGAAAATTTCCTTATATTGGAAAATAATTTGTAGACTTACATAGTGGTTAAACACATAGATCTTGAAGCCAATTGCTTGTGCTGAAATTCTGGCTTCACCATTTACTATGTACTTCCATTAAGTTATTCAACCTCTCTGAACTTTATAATCTTACATATAAAATGAGGATAATTACATCACTAACTTCATAGACTGTTGAAAGAGTAAATGAGCAAAAACACTTAAAACAGTGCTTGCTTGGCACATTCTAAAACTAGATGTGTATTTTAAAAAAATTTTTCCAAAATAAGAGCAAAATTTCCTTTATTTGTAGATAATATGCATATCTGCATAGGAAATCTAATGGGAACCACTGAAAAATCATAAGAATTCAGTAGAGTAAAAGAGTACAATAAAAATACAGAAAAATCAATAACTTTAAATATATTATTAATAAATAGAAAATGGAGCAAAAAGAGCCAAGTTATAAATATAATAAAAACAAGAAAACAAGAGGATTAAGCTTTAAAAAGTATATATAATACCTATGTACTATCTAAAAACAAGTTTATTTTGAAGATTTTAATCCCTCAGAATAATCTAGACTTTTGGAATTTTAAAAATTACATTAAAAAATAATTACAGGATGAAATTTATCATAGAAAATATCAAGATTTATGATGAAATTATATCGATGGAACTAGTACTCAATAAAGTTGTCAACTCAAATAAAAAAGATTAATTAGTAGGAGCCAGATTGGTGATTCATATGGTTGTAGGAAGGGGTGGAAATGTTAGAGTTCTAATTTATATCTTACACAAAAACACTTTAGGATCATGGATTTAAAAAGTAAACATGAATAAATGATAGAATAGTAAATACAAGAAAACTTTAAAAAATATACTCAGCCCTGGCTGGTAGCACAGTGGTTAAGGCGCCAGCCTGCTAACCCAAAGGTCGCAGGTTCGATTCCCTAGCCAGGGCACATAACATGGTTGCAAACCAGGTCTCCAGTCAGGTCTGTGGCTGGAGGCAGGTGAAAAGCAACCTTACATTGATGTCTCGCTTCCTCTCTGCCTCTCTCCCTTCCCCTCTTCCTAAAAATAATGAAATAAAATCTTTAAATATATATATATATATAAATTTAGTATTAATACTTATTTTTATATGTAATATATATTAAGAGATGGTCAAATGTGCATCAAATGATTGACAGTAATTCTTAAGGACTTAACTTTTTTATATTATATGTTCCTATATTTTAACTTTATATAACTTATATTGAATTGCCTTTATACTTAGAAAAATAATGTATTAAATACATTGGGAAAAAGAGGAATAAACCTATTTTTCTGAATAGTCATATAATTTATGTCAAATCTGACTTAGGTCTAATCTATTACATAGGCTCTTAATTATATATGGACATGTTTTCTATATGAGTTTTAATATCTCATAACTATTTAGAAATTATGATGTAATAGTCAAAGCCAATTCCTAAGTTTAAGGGGGGAAAATAAAGATACTCTATAGGTTATCTTAATAAGGTGAATACTTAAGCCTCCCAATATTAATAATTCTGATAATAAATTAATTTTCTTCCTGCTTTTGTATTTTGTTACCTGCAAATTTAAAATGTCCAAGAATGTATCTCCACATAGTCCTCTCTTCTAACAGTGCTCACAGATAAATACATGTAAACCTATGGAGGAATCATAGACACTTATTGGACACCTTTTAAGTAATGAAAATTGCATTTTATGAAGATCAGCAGGGTTAAAGTACATGCTGTAATAATGTAGTGATTAAACATTATTCATTATTTTTTACATAACATAAACATTATTATGTTTATTTCATTAAACATAAAAATACTAAAGAAAGCAGTTACAAATCACAAAACTTTCTGGAAGAATACAGATGTTTCTAATGAAAAGTGATATTTGTTTTCAAATGAGATAACTAAAATAGAGCACCTCTATGTATTTGATTATTTCTTTAGGTGGATGATGTTGAAGAACCTGACAAAACAGGGGAAAATAAAGCACCCAGTAAGTTCCAGTCCATAGGAGTGCAAGTAGAAGAAGAGAAGTGGTAAGTCCACATGCATTCATCCTCTTTTGTCCTGATGTTGGCAAGTATGCTACAAGTATTTTCCCCCACGATAAACCAACAAGAGTCAATGATATTTTCCATTCACTTTTGAGAGCATTTAAGGGGTAAGTTTGAAATGATATTAGCTGATTCCCTCCTCTGCTTTAATAAGAGACCACTCAATGTAAGTTTTAGATAGAATAGTAGAGGAAGCACATCACATTCACATATACTGTGTTGCATTTTACTGTTCTGTTGCAAACTATTCCTCTTCAAAAACATTCCTATCTGGCACCGTAAACTTTTTAAGAGAAGAGGATTTATTTTATTCCCTTAATCCTCCTAGGACTTAATAGGATGCATTCAATGAATGATAAAGAATTAATGAATGAATGAATGAGGAGGAAAAAAAGAAAATTCCCTAACATTATCCTGAATCACCCAGTCCTTTAGAATGCTCTTTAAAATTAGCTTACTGTAGTAGAGTCATGGGATCTAGAAATGAGAAACTTAGAGATTCAGAAGACCAGAGAAACCAGAAGGGCAGTACAGTTATTTTATGAATGAAAACTTGTTCCAGAGAGGTATGTGAGTTTCTTGATAAAACTATGAGGACCAAATATTTTATTGATAATAGTACCCCAGCTTCCAGAACTGTTTTGCACATAAGAAATATGCAGCAAATGGTGATTAAAGTAATATTGCTGTAATGGTAAGAAAAAGAGCACTACATTACAAATCAGGACAGCATCTAAAC
Organism: Noctilio leporinus; assembly: GCA_004026585.1. Taxonomy (NCBI): domain Eukaryota; kingdom Metazoa; phylum Chordata; class Mammalia; order Chiroptera; family Noctilionidae; genus Noctilio; species Noctilio leporinus. Next base: position 69,176 of record PVIW01001630.1, on the reverse strand, counting down.
TCAGCCACTAACTTTCTGTGTGTTAATTAAAAGGAAACAGTTAAATGTCATCCATCCATCTATCATCCATCCATTCAATAAATACCTATGGAATGTTTCCTATCTGAAAAGCTACCTGTAAGAAAATATACAGAAAATCTGAAAAGAAGTCATGCATGAGGTCATGGAAGGAGTCCTTTTTTGTTGACACTGATGTTGACACTGTTCTTGAATCTAAGAGACTTTCTATGTAATTATATTTTGTATAATTATATAACTCCAGAAGCCCAGAAAGTTGGTATAAGTCTCCTGGAAACTATTAGGACAAAAATTAACAATAGCACTATATCTATCCATATGCATTGACCCAGTAATCACATTTATGGGGCTATCTCCTGAATGAAGTCAGTCAATGAAAGGGAAACAAGTATGGAACATTAACTATTGTTGTAAACGAAAAATATTATCAAATGTCAAACAATGAGAGAATGCTTTTGTAAATTATAGCACATCATCACCAAAGTAGAGTATTATACAGCCATTAAATGTAAGTTAATTTGTAAAGAAAATATGAAAACATACAAAAACTCCTATAATACAATGTTAAGTAAAAAAATTGATAAGGTGCCGACCTGCGAACCCAAAGGTCGCAGGTTTGATTCCCCAGCCAGGGCACATTACCAGGTTGCAAACCAGGTCTCCAGTCAGGTCTGTGGCTGGAGGCAGGTGAAAAAGCAACCATACATTGATGTCTCTCTCCCTCACTGCCTCTCTCCCTTCCCCTCTTTCTAAAAATAATTAATAAAATCTTTAAAAAAAAAAAAAATTGAACATGTTATACCCATGTATAATATTCACAAACATGAACAAAGACTGAAATGTAATTTGTAAAAATGGCAAGTTTAGAAGTGTTTTTTTCTTTTACTCTAAAATGTTTACTATATTTACTTCAAGTTTTAGTAATTGTTATTTTTTTCAATATTTTATTTATTATTTTTAGAGAGAGGGGAAAGGAAAGAGGCAGATAGGGAGAGTGATATCAATGTAGAGTTTGCCTTTCACCTGCCTCCAGCCACGGACCTGGCTGGAGACCTGGCTTGCAAACTGGTTATGTGCCATGGCTGGGAACTGAACCAGCGACCTTTGAGTTCACAGGCCAGTGACTTATCCACTGTGCCACCAGTCAGGGCTCAGTAATCATTATTTTTAAGCTAAACTTTCTGACATGTACTTCTTTAATTAAGTGTTTCAGAATTTTTTGTGAAAATGTAAACTGAGGAGACACAGAAGATCTCATGGTAGGGAAACATACTAGATCTCTTCAGCTATGTAATATGAAAAATAGAGACCTTTATTGAAGAAGATACAAGATACAATAAACATTGTACACAGGACAATGACACCTCAGTCTCCTTCAAAGTAGGCACCCCAGGACCTCACACAGTTTTCCCAATCACTATCAACTGCCATGTTATATTTCCTGAATATCACTGACAGCCTGAAATTTCTTTCCTTTCAAAGGTGATTTTAGTTTTGGGGAAAGCCAGAAGTCGCAAGGTATGAAATCTGAGCTGTAGAGGGGCTCAGTCTCCAGGGTGATTTGATGTTTTGCCAAAAAACTCTGCGTGAGACATGATGGGCAAGCAGGTGTGTTGTCCTGATGACACTGCCAATCACCAGTTGCCCATAGCTACGGCCTTCTAAATCAGAATAGTTTTCGCAGAGCAATGTTTGAGCTCAACACAAAATTTAATGCGGATTCTTTGCTCTACTCGTTCAGTCATTTTCAATGTGATGGCTACACAATACATATGCTCACTCAACAATATTTACTACCCTCACTGACTAGTACAGTGAAGTCATCATTGTTCACACATGCACATTCCATTCCACTCTCCTTGGCTGCCAGGTAACACTGGTGTTGGTTTTGGACAGACCTCATATTTCTTCTTTGCCCATCAGCCTGACTTGCTTCTTTTCCTCAATGGTGTAGTGGTTAAGAGCACAGACTCTTAAACCAGAACACCTGGATTTGAATCCTGGCTCTACCACGTACTAACTGGGGGTACTTGGTCAAATAGCTAAAAATCTTTGTGTTTTGACCTTATATGTAAAAAGGATAATAGGTAGTTTCTGATCCAGCATGTAAGAAGCTTAGAAGTCACTAAAAACAAGTGAAACATTGATCAAATTGAAAAATCAACAACTCTTCTTAAATCAGAGAAGTGAAGTCACAGAGCAAACCACTGTCCCGGAAATTGGAGATACAAGTAGACAGATTTAGAGAATCAAAATCATAGCTTACCAGAGTAGAACCCAGAAGCAAAACCTTCTGTGGGAACCAGTTATCAGGGCAGGAAAACGTAAACTGTAATTGACAAATTGCTGGAGGCTCATTGTGGGTTAAGCCTAAGAGTCAAAAACTTCAGGAAGGAGTCATAGTGAGGAGACTACCACACCCTTGTGAGTTTTACCCCAGGAGCTCACCAGTTCCTCCCAGTAAATATCAGAGAAAAATTCCCTCCTGCTTCCAGCAGAGAAAGGGGGAAAGAAACTATTTTTAAATATACCAGAACATTTTGTTCTTCACAGGTCTATTCTCAGGAGAAACTATTTTACCAGAGCCCAACCTGTTGGGTTTTATCAGAGCCTAACCGATGTGGGAAAAAAGGAAATACCCAACCCTGCCCTTCTATCCATTCTGCCTCACGTAAGGGAGGAGAGCCTGATCTATTCTGCCTTGAATAAGGGAGAAGAGGCTGAGAAACACTGTTAAAGTGCAGGGAGCAGGCTCACCAAAAGACTGAGCCCTGCCCTGGCTGGTGGCTCAGTTGAAAGGTGCTGGCCTGCAAACCCAAAGGTCACTGGTTAGATTCCCAGCCAGGGCACATAACCAGGTTGCAAGCCAGGTCTCCAGCCAGGTCCACAGCTGGAGGCAGGTAAAAGGCAACCATACATTGATGTTTCTCTCCCTCTCTGCCTCCTTTCCTTCCCTTCTCTCTAAAACTAATAAATAAAATCTTAAAAAAAAAAAAGACTTGAGACCTGATCAACCTTATCTTACATCACCACCACGTTACGAAAGGCCTGCTCACCACAGTTCCTTCTACCCAGGGCAGCATGTCTATATTTCAACAATAATTTATAAGACTTAGTAAAAAGTAAAAAAACAAACCACCAACAATAAGAAAAACACCCCAGTCTAATGTGACTGAGTCAGCATCAGAACCAGAGTTAGGTACGGCGAGAATTATTTGAATTGTCAGACCAGGAATTTTTTTTAAACTATGGTAAATATTCTAAGGGCTTTAATGGAAAAAGTAGACAGCATACATGCAAAGATGAGTAATGTAAGCAAAGAGATGGAAATTCTAAAAAAGAATAAAAAGCAAGTGCTATAGATCAAAAACACTAACGGAAATGAAGAATGCTTTTGATGCTCTCATTAGTGGACTAGACACAGATGAGGATCTCTGAGCTTTCGAATATAATCCAAACTTCCAAAACTGAAAAACAAAGAGGAAGAAAACCTAAAAATAATAATAATTACAGAATATCCAATAACTATGGTGCAATGTAAGAGGTGTAACCTGTGTATAATGATACCAGAAGTAAAAGAGAGAACAGAAGTAATCTTTTAAGCTGTGATGACCAAGAATTTTCCTGAATTAATGTCAGACACCAAAGCACAGATTACTTAGATGCATCATACTCAAAGAAAATCAAAAGGAAAAAACATCCTGAAATAAGTAAGAGGAAAAAACCACTTTTCCTATAGAGGGACGAAGATAAGAATTACATGCTACTCTTCCTTGGAAACCATGCAAGTAAAAAAGAGATTGAAATAAAGTATTTAATATTTGAGCCCTGACTAGTGTGGCACAGTTGGTTGGGTGTCATCCCGCAAAATGAGAAAGATCACTGGTTCAATTCCCAGTCAGGGCACATGCCTGGGTTACAGGTTTGATCCCCGGTCAGGACATGAGAGGCGGCCAATTTTTCTCTCTCACTCGATGCTTCCCTCCCTCTCTTTCTCCCTTCACCTCTCTCTAAAAATAAATAATATCTTTTTTTAATGTATTTAATATGTGAGAAGAAAATACCCACCAACCTAGGTTTCTGTACTCTGAATTTTTTCTACAGAAATGAGGGAGAAATAATGGCTTCTTCAGACAAAAAAAAGTTGAGGAAAGTTGTTCCCAATTTTTTTAAGGATTTCTCACAGAATCCTTAAAAAAGATTGTGAAAAATCTTTTTAAAAGTTCTTTGAAAAGAAGGAAGATAATGTAGGTCAGAAACCCAGATCTATGTGAATGAAGAAAAGAAGAGTGTAGAAAAACAATTAAAACTTTTATTTTTCTTATTTTTAGTTGATCTAACAGGTAAATTATTTAAAATAATAATAGCAACAATGTATTCACTTACATTTGTTTTTTAAGATTTTTAAAAATTTTTCATTATTTTTAGAAGGAGGGAAAGGGAGAGAGGCAGAGAGGGAGAGAGACATCAATGTACGGTTGTTTTTCACCCACCTCCAGCCACAGACCTGACTGGAGACCTGGCTTGCAACCTGGTTATGTGCCCTGGCTGGGGAATCAAACCTGCGACCTTTGGGTTCACAGGCCCTTACCTTATCCACTGTGCTACCAGCCAGGGCTTTCACTTACATTTGTATAAGTGAAATTAATGACAGCAAGGATACAAAGAATGGGAGAGAGGAATTAGGAACATCAAACTATTATAATGTATTGCAGTACTCCTAAAGTGGTACAGTACTATTTGAAAATGGACTTGTAGTGATTGTAAATGTATAGGGTGAACTCTAGAGCAACTACAAAAAAGAATAAAAAAGAGCCCTGGCTGGTAGCACAGTGGATAAGGGGCAGGCCTGTGAACCCAAAGGTCACTGGTTCAATTCCCAGCCAGGGCAACATAACCAGGTTGCAAGCCAGGTCTCCAGCCAGATCCATAGCTGGAGGCAGGTGAAAGGCAACCACACATTGATATCTCTCTTCCTCTCTACCCCTCTCCCTTCCTCTCTCTCTGAAAAATAATAAATAAAATTTTTTAAACAAAAGAAATATAACTAATATACTAAGAGAAAAAATATGTGAAAGACAAAAATCAAAGCAAAGAACCAGAGTAAAAAATAGAAAATAATATCACATATGATAGATATTAATCCAACTATATCAATTATTACCTTAAATATCTATTGTTTAAATATATCCATTAGAAGATAAGATTGTAAGCATGTATAAAAATAATAACAGGCCCTGGCTGGTAGCACAGTGGATGAGGCACCGGCCTGCGAACCCAAAGGTCGCAGGTTCGATTCCCCGCCAGGGCACATAACAAGGTTGCAAACCAGGTCTCCAGTCAGGTCTGTGGCTGGAGGCAGGTGAAAAGCAACCATACATTGATGTCTCTCTCCCTCTCTGCCTCTCTCCCTTCCCCTCTTTCTAAGGATGGTGAAATAAAATCTTTTTAAAAAATAAAATAAAATAAAAATAAAAATAATAACAAATTACATGTTGTCTTCAGGGAATCAACTTCAAATATAAAATCACATGTAGATTAAAAGTAAAGGAATAAGCCCTGGCTGGGGGCATAGTGGATAAGATGTTGGCCTGTGAACCCAAAGGTCGCTGGTTAGATTCCCAGCCAGGACACATAACCAGGTTGCAAGCCAGGTCTCCAGCCAGATCTGCAGCTGGAGGCAGGTGAAAGGCAACCATACACTGATGGCTCTCTCCCTCTCTGCCTCTCTCCCTTCCCCTTCTCTCTATAAACAATACAATGAAATCTTTAAAAAAAAAAAAAAAAAAGTAAAGGAATACTGTGAATCCAAGGTTGCTGGTTCGATTCCCAGTCAGGGCACATGACCAGGTTGTAAGTTAGGCTCTTAGCTAGAGGCAGGTGAAAGGCAACCATACATTGTTGTTTCTCTCCCTCTGCCTTCCTCCCTTCCCCTCTCTTTAAATAGATAAATAAATAAATCTTTTTTTAAAAAGTAAAAGTATAAAGAAAAATATATCATGCTAATACTATTCAAACAGAAACAGGAGTAGCTCTGGTCAGGTGACTCAGTTGGTGGGAGTATCATCCCATACACTAAAAGTTCACAGGTTTGAGTCCCAGTCAAGGCACATAAGCTAGGCTGTGGGTTTAATCCCTGGTTAGAACACAAAAGGGAAGCAACCAATCAATGTTTCTCTCTCATATCAATATTTCTCACTTTCTCCCCTCTCTCTCCTTTCCTCTGTCTCTCTAATAGCAATAAACATATCCTCTGGTGGGGATTTAAAAAGAAAAAAGGGAAATAGGAGTAACTAACAATTTTAGAGAGAGGACTTCAGAGCAAGGAAAGTTATCAGGAATAAAAGGGAGTATTACACACCGATGAAGGAGTCAATTCTTTTTTTTTTTTAATTAAGATTTTATTTCATTATTTTTAGAAAGAGGGGAAGGGAGAGAGGCAAAGAGGGAGAGAGATATCAATGTATGGTTGCTTTTCACCTGCCTCCAGCCACAGACCTGACTGGAGACCTGGCTTGCAACCTGGTTATGTGCCCTGGCTGGGGAATCGAACCTGCGACCCTTGGGTTCGCAGGCCGGCACCTTATCCACTGTGCTACCAGCCAGGGCAGGAGTCAATTCTTCAAGATGCAACAATCCTTAGTGGCAGGAAGTATCAAAATGAGGCAAAAACTGATAGAATTGCAAGGAGAAATAGATGAATCCACTATTATATTTAGTTGGAGCCCTCACTAGTGTGGCTTAGTAGACTGGACGTGGTTCTGCAAACCACTGTTACAGTTGGAGACTTCAACATTCCTCTGTCAGAAATGGATAGCTCACATGTAGTCAACAAGATAGACTACATTGTGGTCCATATAAAGTTTTATTTAAAAAACTTAAGAACTGCCCTGGCTGGTATGGCTCAGTGGATTGAGCATTGGCCTTGAAACCAAGGGGTCACCAGTTCGATTCCCAATCAGGGCACATGCCTGGGTTGCAGGCCAGGTCCCCTGTTTGGGGACTTGTGGAAGGCAACCACATATTGCTGTTTCTCTCCCTCTCTTTCTCCCTCCCTTCCCTTCTCTCTAAAAATAAATAAAATATTAAAAAAGAAATTTAGGAACTTCCTGTCAAGAGGGAAGCAAGCATCAGTAAACATGCTTCTCCTCCTTGCACAACTACAGCAAATACTACAACTTGCCTACAAAAAAATATCACCCAGAACTGTCAAAAAATGGAGCCATTATTGTATGAAATGCTAAAGGGAATTACATAAAAAAAGGAAGATCAAAATGATGAACATTAGGCCCTGGCTCGTGGCACAGTGGATAAGGTGCCGGCCTGAGAACCCAAAGGTCACTGGTTCGGTTCCCAGCCAGGACACATAACCAGGTTGCAAGCCAGGTCTCCATCCAGGTCCTTAGCTGGAGGCAGGTGAAAGGCAACCATACACTGATATTTCTCTCCCTCTCTTCCTCTTTCCCTTCTCCTCTCTCTGAAAAATAATAAATAAAATCTTTATTAAAAAAATAATGAGCATTAAATGGTAATATATTTACAACTATCAATAACTGAATCTAAAAAACAAGCTAAGCAAAGAAGCAGAAGAGGAGCAGAATCATAGTTACGGAGGTCATTTAGAGGATTATCGGTTGTGAGGGGAAAGGGGAAAAGTGCATGGATTAGGTAGCACAAATGGGCAGGTACAAAATAGATAGGGGGACATTAAGCCTAGTAAAAATGGAGAAGCCAAAAACTTGTATGCATGACCCATGGATGTGAACTAATGAAGAGACTGCTATAGGGAATGGGGGTACTGGCTGAAGGGAGACAAAGGGGGAAAATTGGGACACATGTAATAGTATAATTAATAAAATATATTTTAAAAATTTTAAAGCATAAAAATCATAAAATGTCTGCTGTCAGACCACATGGAATTAAACTAGAAATCAATACCAGAAAGATAGTTAGAAATTCTACCAAATTCTTTGAGATTAAGTGGTGCACCCCAAAATGACACATGGGTTAAAGAAGAAATCTCAACATAAATTTTAAAATTTGTGAACAAAATGAAAACAAAAATAATATTTATCAAATTTCTTGCATGCAGCAAAATTAGTATTAATGGGAAATTTATAGAAATAAATGAAGCACACTTAATGTGATTATTTAGTGAAGATTTCCTGCTAAGATCAGGATCAAGGCAAGGAGTTCCCTCTCATTATTGTGTTTTAATATTTTACTGAAAACTCCTAGAACTAATAAGTGATTAGAGTAAGATTTCAGAATGCATGGTAAATATATAAAAGTCATTCATTTTCCTATATACCAGCAATAAGCAAGTGTAATTGAATTAAAAAGACATTACTCCCCTGGTCAGTGTGGCTCAATTGGCTGAAGTGTCATCCTGTGTATGGAAAGGTTACCAGTCCAGTTGGATTTCTGGTCAGGGCACATACTTCGGTTGAGGGCTTGATCCCCCATCAGGGCACATATAGGAGGCAACTGGTTAATGTTTCTCCTTCCATCATGGAGAGATAGCATTGACGTCTCTCTCTCTCCATCTCTCTCCCTTCTTCCCTTCTCTCTAAAAATCAATAAACATGTTCTTGAATGAGAATTTTAAAAAATACCAATGGGTCCTGATACCCTTTTTAAAATTAAATAAATTACCATTTACATTAGTACTACCCAAAATTAAAAACTTAGGTATAAATGTAACAACATATGTATGATAGCTATTTGAGGAAAACTGTAAAATTCTGATAAAAGGTATCAAAAAAGAATAAAATAAATGAAGAAATATTTCATTTTTAAGAATAGGATCAATCAATAATGTCAAGATATTATGTCTTCTCAACTTGACCTACAGATTCAATGTAATCCCCATCAAAATCTTGGCAAGTTATTTTGTAGATATTGAAAGATTCTAAAATTTACATGGAAAGGCAAAAGACAATAAAGTTAGCTCAATAATGAAGAAGAAAAAGTCAGACTGACACTCTCAACCTCAACACTTTCTGTTAAGTTTCAGTAATCAAGACAGTGTGGTAAACTGAGTAATGTATTAAGATTCATTCTCCAAAGGGCTAGCAGACCCTATTTTGGTGCTTAACTTTCTAAAACATACCCTTCTTCAAAGGTCACTGTATAGTTAACCTCTGTAAAGTAAATGTGCATTTAACTTGGCCTTAATTAATGATTGTTTTCAACCTCTCCAAAACAAACCCATTGTCAAACAGTCAGGAATTCCTTATATCTCCTGTCTCTAATTACAATTCTTTTTATAATTTTGTTGGTAACAATTCATTTAGATAGGATCTTAAAAAGCAAAATTGGGCAGATAAAATCACCTAATGGCAGACCGGAAATTTTTTAAATTATCTAGTGATAAAACTGAGACTGTTGTTTTCACGATGAACAGCCAAGACCATTCATCTCCTCCTTCCCCAAATAAACAGACTGATTGATACTCAACAGTAACCTAACAAAAAGTGAGAGAAAGTAAATAAAGCCAGAGCAAGAAATAGTACCAAAAAAGGAAGAGCAGGACTCTGTAAGAGGCCAAGAAGACTCATTATCACCTTTTGAATTTACCACAATTTAGGAACCTAAACCAACATAGCAGAGTCCACCTGGCGGATTTGCCTATTAAAAGGTAGCCGTGTAAATACAAGGTGCTCTTCAGTATTCCATATCGAAACAAGAGTTGTTAACTCATTAGTTAAAAGTAAAATGCACTAGGTAACCAATCGGCTTCAAAAAGAGGAATCAAAGTGAATATTACAAATGGGATAGCAAATGGGCCTTGTTCATTCTCCAGCCCTGCCTGGTGGTGGGGCCGCGCACGGGGGAACGCCTTCTAAATAAAGGTCACTAGTTTCAACGTTATGGCAGCACCAAGTGATAACGCCAGTGGTTTTGAAACAAGACCGCATATCTTAAGCCCATGAAGAAATTCTTCATCTCCATCAAACATTAGCTATCATTCCCAAAATCCTATTTCACAGGTTGGCTAGCGGCACCTTTCGCCAGGATCCTCCGCTGACTTGTACCTACGCTTAACAAAGCCGGCAGATTTTGCCGACCCTCCCCCAGGAATACTCACTCCCCTCCGCCTGGGTTCTCCATCCCACTGTCGCCTAGCGTCCTGTCTCCATTCTTTCCCGTCCTTTTGAAGACCCCAGGAATTTGCATGAGGTCTTCTTGTCTTTCAACTGATAATTAGCAAATCTAGTAAACCAATCCTTTCTATTTACCAAGGTGAGAAAGCTAAGAGCCTCCCAGGGATCTCGCCTTTCCTTCTACGTAACAATTGTATTTCAACAGTGGTTCAAAGTAAACTTGCATTAGCTCATTAGTGACTCTAAGACTATAACAGCGGGCACAAGGAAGAAAAATATTATTATTTTTATTATAAAAATAGTATTCAAGTTTACTTGGGAGAAAAAATGCAGCAGCAAAACAGTTTATTATTCTCTGATGGGTTTTGGAACAATTGAAAAAATGGATTATATGTGTGTATAGATGTATAGATGTGTATAATCCTCTTACTATTACCTATCTTTTCTATAACAAATAATCTAATAAGTAAGGCCGTGCCTGGTAGCATAGTGGATAAGACTCCAGACTGCCAACCCAAAGGTCACTGGTTCGATTCCCCAGCCAGGAAACATAGCGAGGTTGCCAGCCTGGCCTCCAGCCAAGTCTGTAGCTGGAGGCAGGTGAAAGGCAACCATACATTGATCTCTCTGTCTTTCTCTCTCTGTCTCTCTGTCTCTCTCTCTCCCTCTGCCTTTCTCCCTTCCCCTCTCTCTAAAAATAATAAATAAAATCTTAAAAAATAATAAAAGTCTTATATTTATCCACAAAGTTGTGATTTCCAGTGTTCTTTATTCCTTTGCATAAGTCTAAATTTCTATCTCACATCATTTTCCTTCTGCTGGAAGGAATTTTTAAAAACCATTCTTATGGTGCATATCTACTCACTATGAATTCTTTCTGTTTTCAGAAATTGAAAAAACCACAATTTTGTCATCATTTTAAAAGGGTATTTCTGCTGTATATAGTACTCTAGGTCATCAGATTTTTCTTTCAAAGAGGGATCAAGATACCCCATCCACTGAATGTAAGCGAATGCTCTACTGGGACCCTGTGCAGATCTCTGAAGTTTTCTCTGTGCCCTTCTAGCCTCTGCCACATGCTGCCTGGCAAACTGGAGCTGCGGTGTCTTCCTCAGACTACCAGTGATGCCTCATCACATCAGACAGACTGCTGGCTGCCAAGGGGCGCCGCGTTCTGAGCTGTGACCTGGAAACTTGCACCAGCCCATAGTGAGGGGCAATCATGGACCTCATTTGTTTCAAAACTTTAATTTCCTGATGTCAAGTGTTTTAAAGTCGTTGTTTAATATACTTTCCTAGGTTTTTTAGTTATTTCAGACGGAAGAGTAAATTCAGTCATTCTTACTCCATTTGGGCTGGAAGAAAAGTCCCATATAGATTTTGTTTGGCCCGTAACAGGGGTGCACCCTGTTATGGAGCACTGTCTGACTTGGAAGGTCATGGAATATATTGGAGTCACCAGGGGACGGGGGTGGGGGTGGGGGGGAGCATTCTAGTCAAGAAATTTACATTGAAAATAACTCTACCTTTCTGTCTCTAAATTTGAGAGTTGATACACTTAACATTCGAACATTTTTCTGTGTAAATTCACTGATTCAAAATTTCAACAGTTCTTCCTCAATTTTTGATTAGGATTATGCATAAATAGAGACCCTTACCGAGGTCTAGGCCCAGTCTCCTGAGTCTTGCCATTCTGCTTGTTGCCATATTCCTCATGTTGCCGTATTGCTGTCATAATCTTTAGTTCAGACACAAGAGGTTAAGTGTGAAGTGCATGTTATATAGGTCTGGCCTTTGGCCCCTGTCACACTCAGCTTTTATAGGTTAGATATTTATGATATATTGTAGAAAAACTTATAAAGCAGTCATCTTTGTCACAACTTAAAGTGTTAAAGGAAAATAGAAGTTTTTGTTTTTAAAGATTTTATTTTATTAGTTTTTGAGAGAGGGTAAGGGAGAGAGGCAGAGAGAAACATCAATGCCTTTCACCTGCCTTCAGCTACGGACCTGGCTGGAGACTTGGCCTGCAACCTGGTTATGTGCTCTGGTTGAGAATCAAACCAGTGACCTTTGGGTTCGCAGGCAAGTGCCTTATCCTCTGTGCCACAAGCCAGGACCAGAAGTTTTGAATTATATGCTTTTTGGTTATTTGTTAACATTGTCAAATTAACAAACTGACATCTGTTTGTAGTGGTCTTACAGCAATTTTCTAGAAAGGAAACTCCAGAATATCTTTTTTTTTTTTTTTGGGGGGGGGTGTATGTATATTTAATATTTTTATCTATGTCTTTATTTAAAGAACCTCTTAACTGCCTGGGGTTGTTGTCTTGACAACAACAATTTCAGCAGCCAGGAAATTAGAGGAGAAAAGTAACTAGAATAAATGGGTAGTGAATCACTCTGTGACTTCTCTTCCTTCATTACCTCCCTCATCTCCACCATTCCTTTGCAAAATAGGTGAAATAGTGAATGTCTGTGGAAGCATTTGTGTGTTGAAAGGTATGTGCATGCAAGGGAGAGCCAAGATCCCGCCATTTATGTTGATGTGATGGGAATGGAAGCAGATGGATATTCTGGTAATTTGCAGAAAAGCCTCTGGTCTTTCTTACCTCCAGTTGGTGGAGCCATCTCCTGCTCTCCTAGTATACCTTTCATGTAGTGCAGAAGAATGTGTAGGCTCCCAGGAGACACTTAAGGCTAAGGTGGGGTGGGGTGCAGTGGAGGGAAATGCTAGCATTAAAATATGCTTGAGAGTGACACCTGCCATTTCAGCAGGGCTGGGAATGCACACATTGAGGCACAGGTGTTGGAGGAAGGCACTGGCACTCTATTATCAGAGCTGCTCTCCATCTCTAGAAGCAAATACCTCAGTGAATGAGATTATTATGCATTCATCACCAAAATTACTTCTATTTCTATAAAATTCAGAGGGTTTTTTTTTCCTTTTTTTTTTTTTTTTTTTAATTTTATTATTTTTCAGAGAGAGGGGAAGGGAGAGAGGCAGAGAGTGAGAGAAACATCAATGTATGGTTGCCTTTCACCTGCCTCCAGCCACGGACCTGGCTGGAGACCTGGTTTGTAACCTGGTTATGTTGCCCTGGCTGGGAATCGAACCAGCAATCTTTGGATTCACAGGCTGGCCCCTTTTCCACTGTGCCACCGGCCAGGGCAATAAATTCGAAGTTTTAAAACTCATCTTCGCCTCATACATTCAAGTTTATGACCTTATAACTGTGTGGAGAGGTAGCATTGTTTTCTCTTTTATCAGATGTCAACTTCTATAAATGATCTCTTTTGATTGCAAATGACTTAAGCATGTAAACTTTGGGCTTCTAGTAATTTGTGCCTTTTCAACTAAGCAGGGCATTGAAACCAAAAGCCAAAATTGAGACAGCATTTTCAGACAGCCAGTTCAGGGAACAAACACTTGGAAAGACGTTTTTGGCAGTCAAATACATCCCTCCTTTGCCAACTCAGAAGCTTTGGATCTACCCCCACTCCACACAGTTGACTTGGAGTGCTGCATAGTCTAGTATCCACTATTGATCTTATATTTGGCAAACAACCTCTTTTCTTTGCTAAGTTAACAATGCCATGATCTAGCCAAATAGTTCTTTACAGTATACCTGAGTTATAAAGGTGTGGCATTCATGTGTTTCAAATTTCAAAAGCCTGAAATTTGGCAGTTTCTGATATGGCTTTCTTCCTTTTTCTTTCTTTCTTTCTTTCTTTCTTTCTTTCTTTCTTTCTTTCTTTCTTTCCTTCCTTCCTTCCTTCCTTCCTTCCTTCCTTCCTTCCTTCCTTCCTTCCTTCCTTCCTTCCTTCTTTCTTTCTTTCTTTCTTTCCTTCTTCTCTCTTTCTTTCTCCCTCCCTCCCTTCATTCCTCTTTCTTCCCTCCTTTCTTCTTTGTATCTTTTCCACCTTCCTCTCCTTTCTTTTTTTACATGGTTTTCATGATAATTTAATTTACAAAAAAGAAAAATGAGCATCAAATGCACATACTTATGGCCTTCCTTTGACCCAACAACAAGACCACAACAAAAAAGAATTATGAGTGAGGTTATGTTAGGCTTTAAGTTACTTGAGGACAATAAGCAAGGAGGTACCTAATACCATGGTTGCTAGGGAAAACAGTTCCTTCTGTTGCACAAGCAGTTCAAGGATGTCCTACTGAGACGTCTAACCAAGGTTTTTATAGTGACAGCCCATCGCTGTACTAGCACCTGCCCAGCTGGTACTAAAAGGAGGCTGGCAACATTCTGGGTCCTCTCTGGACCTGTCAGATGATAACAAGCCCATGGTGGTTATTTCTTATTTCCTCTCTCTTTTTTATTTGACAAACATATTACAATTATGTAGAGTAAAGAGAGATTTTGTGTTGAAAACCAATTCTGTTTTCTTTTTCTTAAGGAGACTTTAAATAACCAATGGATTCTTGTGTTGAGGTAGTTTTAAAATCTGTTGATAGGACAGAATTTATGAACAAGAATTGCAAAACTCCTAGGTTGTTCCATGAACTGGTTTAACTGGTAAGTAAAGTGAAAAGAAAGCATGAGCCTCTTTTCTAGGAAGTTCTAAATCTTTATCGCAATTTCCTTACCCCCACATCTTCCTTTTGACCTATCTTTTATTTTATATAAGGCTATGTCTCGGGTTTTTACAGCAGTGAAATTGTGCCATTTCACAAAATATCAAGGTTACTCTGCATTTTTGAAGAGTAACATTTTCAAATCTCACACAGATTCAGTCTTGACAGAAGGCTTAGTGTAAAATATCTGAAGTCCCCTATAAAGGACAGCATAGGACTAGTGTTTCTTCCTTTGAAATTAAATTTAGCCCTGAAAAGCAACCATTATGTGAATGAGAGGAATAAGGAAGATCACCAGCAGCCAGATGATTCTGTAACAGAATGAGGTAGTCTCCTTAATATAATTTTATGACTTGAGTCTTACATAGTGGAATGCCTTACAGGTCCAAAGCATGTGTATTCTAAAGATAATATCTGTGCTTAGTTTTTGTTCATGACTTACTTTGTTTAGACAACCCCATCAGACAGGGGAGATGAGAATGAGCCTCTGTGATTCACCATCTACGTGTTGATTTGCAACCTGCTGTACAGAAAACTCATGGGAGAGGGGGCAGAAAATCCTCTAATTGAAATACAAACTGGTTTTATAGAAGGAGCACAAAGCAACAGCAGAGGTGAATACCAACAAGTGACTTTACTCTTGCTATTCAGAACAGACAAGGTATTGTGTCCCATACTGGTTGATCCAGTCTTTAGTTTCATGGTTTTTGCTCCTTAGGCCAGAATACTGGCCAGTCTTTTTCAGAAGTTGTAATTATTACACATTGTGCCTTCAGGGCATGAAGGGCCTAAATAGCTTCAATACTGGAAATCGTGAGTTCAAAAATAGCAAGACACGATGTTCAGCTTTCCCAGAAACTGATCTATTCCTTTCAAAAATACAGAAATTAATCCAGTGATTCCTTCCTTTCATCAAAATTTTAAAACAACAACAAGCAACTTGATTACATGCTTCCTGAGAAAGAACTTTGCACATGAAAGACTTAAAATGTTTTGTAGAGCAGAACATTCTTTGAAAGCCCTGGGTGGAAGAAAGCACTTGCTTGAGGAACTTAATTGATAGAAACAGTGCAGCTGGACAGGGCTGCCTGAGTTCAAAGATACCGCTTTTAATCCCAAACCATTTTCATTTTACTTAACTTTTATTTCTTTCTGGGTGACTAACCTGCAAACTTCTACTAATCTACTGCCAAGTAATTTTTCTTCAGAAGGTGGATATTTTACAAGACTCATAGCCAGGAGCCGTCTGTCAGGAATGCTGGTGGTAGAGCTTTGAGTAGGTAAAAAACAGAGGCCCAGGAAAGTAGGTCGTTCTGTTTTGTATGTGAAACAGCCTCTGTCTCTGGTAAGTCTGCTCCAATTGAAAACAATAAGGCACTACTAGCCCTTCTTTAAGTCAGGAAATGTAATGCCTCTGGCAGTACTTGATCCTGGAGAGTAGAGCCTAGTGTTTTTTCATAGTTGGGATTTTGTGTTAGTAGGACAACCAGAATGTCAGCTGGTGCAAGGAGAGTCATCCGATTCACACACATGCAGCTAGAGAGAAAGCTCAGCTTCAGGAGATGACATTTAATATATTGGGGATGAACAAGAATATAGAAATGGCCTACCACAGCCATGGCTAAAAGAAGAAATCTATAACATTGCTTTCAAACTTGCCTACTGTGTGATGTTTTTAATGGCCTATATGAGAGTTTAAAACTTATAATGTGACCAGGTATAATACTTTCAATGGAAGTAATTTCTTGAAAACAAACAGTGAAACGGGCCAGTTTTATTTGTTCTATCTTCATAAAGTGAATCACACCACATTTGATTTGATCATTTGACTTCCCCAAATAACTAACACAGATCAATAGTGCAATTACAGTTTTCCTACACATTAATTGTCTAGGGGGGAAACTGATTTATTGAGATTATTGGTCTCTCTCCCTTTTGTGACTTCCAGTCTTTCTACAGTCCTGCAAATAACTACTTACCAGTTTTGTTCTGGTTATTCTTTATTTTTGATGGACCAGCATACTCATTTTAATTGGTTTTTAAAAACAAATTCTAGGAAAGTTAAGAAACATATCTTGTTTATTAAGTGTTGTATGGATGTTGTTTAGTGCAATTTCCTTTAAGGCTAGCACTATTGAACATAAAATAATAACTGGAAATCAATGGGCAAATAAGCAATCTTAAAATGAGATAATCATGAACCAGTTAAGAAAATGTACTACCTGTCACCCATTAGAATGGCTACTATGAAAAAAAAAGAAAGAAAAACACAAAATAAATGTTGTGAAAGATGTTGAGAAATTGGACTGCTTATGCACTGTTGATGGGACTATAAAATGGTTTATCTGCTACAGAGAACAGGATAACAGTGCCTCAAAAATTATAAACAGAATTACCATATAATTCCCTAATTTTCCTTCTGGGTACATAGATCAAAAAGAATGGAAAACAGGGTCTTGAAGAGATATTTGTACATCCATGTTTTTAACAGAATTATTCACAATAGCCAGAAGGTAGAAGCAACCCAAGAGTTCATCAGGAGATGAATGTACAAACAAAATATGGTATACACACACAGGAGTCCCCCTCATTTGCTGTTTTGCTTTTAGAGGTTTCAGTTATCAGCAGTCAACCATGTCCAAAAGTATTAACTGAAAAAAATCCAGAAATAAATAATTCATAAGTTTTATCCATTTTAAAATTATTTTTTATTTTTCAATTACAGGTAACATACAGTATTATATTAGTTTCAGGTGTTCACCCCAGTGATTGAACATTATATAACTTACTAAGTGATCAGCCTGATAAATATCATAACCATCCAACACCATACAGTTATTGGAATATTAGAATATTATTGACTATATTCCCTATGCTGTACTTTATATCCCCATGTCCATTCTGTAACTACCAATTTGTGCTTCTTAATTCTTTCACCTTTTCCACCCATCCACCCAGCCTGTTTCTTATCTGGTAACTGTCAAATGTTTACTATATGTAAGTCTATTTCTGTTCTGCTTGTTTATTTATTTATTTATTTTTAAAAATTCAATTGTTGATAAACTTGTATTTATTGCCATTTTATTGTTCACATTTTTTATCTTTCTTCTTCTTAAAAAAGACATTTTAACATTTCATGTAATACTGGTTTGGTGGCGATGAACTACTTTAGCTTTTTCTTGTCTGGGACGCACTTTATCTGTCCTTCAATTCTAAATAATAGCTTTTGTGGATAGAGTAATCTTGGTTATAGATCCATGCTTTTCATAACATTGAATATTTCCTTTCTTTCTTTCTATTTAAAAATTATTTTATGTATTGATTTTTCATTTTGTTAAAGAAAGAAAAAGAAACATCACTTTCTTCTCCCACTTATTTAGGCATTCACTGTTCGATTCTTATATGTGCCTTGACCTGGGATTGAATCTGCCACCTTGGCATATTGGAACAATGGTCTAACCAAATGAGCAACCCAATCGGGGTTGAATATTTCTTGTTAATCCCTTCTTGCCTACAAAATTTTTGTTGATAGTCTCTGTGTGTGTGTATACCATTCCTGAAAGTATTGCAATACTGGGTCAATGTGTGGAATGGGCAGAGTATGTTCCTTTTCCATCTCCTAATTCAAAAATTCATTTACTATATTGTCCTCTGATAGAGAGACATACCAGATATTAAACCAATAAAAACAAATGCTACACTTGATCTTAGCAAAAGGCTAAGAAGTGATCAGCTAGCAGTCTTATGGAAGCTCCCTTGTAAGTAACTAACTGCTTTTCTCTGGCTGCTTTTAAGATTCTCTCTTGGTTTTTAAACTTTTGGATTTTAATGATGAGGCAACTTGGGATTCTCCACTTCCTGGACTTGTATGTCTATTTCCTTCACCAAGTTAGGAGAGTTTTATGTCATTATTTTTTCAAAAAAATTCTTTATTACTTGCTCTCTCTCTTCTTCTTGCACTTCCTTAATGCAAATGTTGGTATGCTTGAAGTTGTTCCAGAGTTCTTACACTACGCTTATTTTTTTTAATTGTATTTATTGATTATGTGATTACAATTGTCCTGATTTTTCCCCTTGCCCCCTGCCACCCAGCAACTCCCATGTCCTCAGTCAATCCCCACAGCATTGTTCATGTCCATGGGTCATGAATATAAGTTCTTTGGCTACTCTATTTCCTATACTGTTCTTTTACCACTCCATGGCTAGACTGGAACTATTTGTATATATTTTTAATTTTTAAAAATGATTTTATTTATTATTTTTAGAGAGAGGGCAAAGGAGAGAAGCAGAGAGGGAGAGAGATATCAACGTATGGTTGCCTTTCACCTGCCTCCAGCTATGGATCTGGCTGGAGACCTGGTTTGCAACCTGGTTAAGTGCCCTGGCTGGGGAATCAAACCAGTGACGTCTGGGTTTGCAGGCCGGCACCTTATCCACAGTGTTACCAGCCAGGGCTATTTGTATTTCTTAATCCCCTCACTTCACTTATTCCCCCATATCTGCCTCCTGTCTGTCTCTGTTCTTATTTGCTTAGTTTGTTTTTTGGATTCAATTGTTGATAGATATGTATTTTTTTGCCATTTTATTGTTCATAGTTTTGATCTTCTTTTTCTTAAATAAGTCCCTTTAACATGTCATATAATAATAATTTAGTGATAATGAACTCTTGTATTTTTCTTATCTGGGAAGCTCTTTATCTGCCCCTCAATATTAAATGATTGCTTTGCCGGATAATATAATCTTGACTCTAGGTCCCTGCTTTTCATGACTTTTAATATTTCTTGCCAATTCCTTCTAGACTGTAAAGTTTCTTTTAAGAAATTAGCTGACAGTTTTTATGGAAACTTCCCTGTAGTAACTAACTTCCTTTCTCTTGCTGCTTTTAAGATTCTCTTTATCTTTAACCTTTGTCATTTTAATGATGATGTGTCTTGAAGTGGGCCCTCTTTGCATCCATTTTGTTTGGGAATCTGTGCTTTCTGAACTTGCATGTCTATTTTCTTCACACAATTAGGGAAGTTTTCTTTCATTATTTTTTCCAATAGATTTCCAATTTCTTGCTCTTTCTCTCCTCCTTCTGGCACCCCTATAATGCAAACATTGGACCTCTTGAAGTTGTTCGAGTGGCTCCTTACACTGTACTCATTTTTCTAATTCGTTTTTCTTCTTGTTCTGATTGGTTGTTTCTTGCTTCCTTATGTTCCAAATTATTGCTTTGCTTCTCTGCTTCACCAACACTACTGTTGTTTTCCTGAAATTGTTCTTTATTTCAATTTGTGTGTCCTCCACTTTTGACTGGACATGTTTAATACTGTTGCTGTCCTCACTAAGTTCCTTGAGCATCCATATAATCAGTGTTTTGAATTCTGTACCTGGTAGATTGCTTATCTACATTTTGTTTAGTTATTTTTCTGGAGTTTTAATCTTTTTTCATTTGAGCCATGTTTCTCTGTCTTCTCATTTTGGCAGCATCCCTGTGTTTGTTTCTATGTATTAGGTGGAGCTGCTTTGACTCTGGGTATTGGTAGCGTGGCTTAATGTAGTAAGTGTTTGGTAGGGTCCAGTGGAACAGGAACAGGAACAGGAGTACCCACTCTGGGTACTCGAAGTGCGTCCTTTGTATGAGCTAAATACATCCTCCTCTCATACTTGAACCTTGGTTGTTGTTAGTAGCTCAATGGAGGGATTTACCCAGGCTAGTCAGCTGCAATAATTGGCTGTGACCACTGAGTACCAATCTTCATTCGCTGTAAAAGATCAGCTGTGCAGGTGCCCTCCACCCAGGGTGGTGGTACTCTGATGTTGTTGGTAGCTGTCCACTGTGTGTGCAGGCCCTGGGGTTTCCTGGGTGGTGCAGTCCAAGGTTGGCTCATGCTGATGTTTTGCTTGGGGTCAGTCTGCTTGAGCTATAAGCAATCTGAGATGGCTGCTACTTGTGCTGGGCTTGAGGATTCCCAGATGAAGCCACGCTGTGAATCTAGGCTGGCTGCTGCTAGTGCCGAACCTGGGGCTCACTGAGGCAGCTGTTGCTTGTTTGAAAGGATTAAGAAACTGTGAAGCATGAACCAAGACCAGCCATTCATAGGGAAAAGCAGCCTGGGTGGTCCCATAAGTTGTGTGTGGTGGAGTCTCTGAGGGTCTCCAAGGCAGGTCAAACAGTGTTAGCGAGGTTGATGGAGTCTCAGATATTCCACCAGCTTGCTGGCTCTGTTTGGGGAGGATTTAGAAAAGGGCTAATGGCCTCTGCTGGCCTTGATGCCAGACACTTCAGTTTCTCCCTCTAGGCCACTGGTGCCTTTCAAGATGCTACCCTGATGCTGGAGCTCAAAGGGAGTGAGTCTGAGTAGGGGAATCCATATGTGAGTTCTTAAGAGGAACTGCTTGGGGGCTCCATCAGTTTCTTTCACTGATTCAATCCCCACTGTTTTTTGCAGCCAGAAGTTGTAGGGACTTACCTTCCTGCACAGGAACCATGGGCTGGGGAGATCTGATGTGGGACTGAGATTTCTTGCTCCCAAGATATCCCTCCTGAATTTTTATCCACACACTTGGATGAGGAACCAGCCCATTCCACATTTATACCCCTCCTACCATTTGGATGGAAATGGTTCCTTTAATTTTGTAGTTGTCAGGCTTCCATTCAACTTGATTTCTGACCGTCCCGAGTGATGGCTGTTCTCTATTTTATTTTTTTTAATGTTTTATTTATTTTTAGATGGAAAGAAAGGGAAAGAGGAAGAGGGAAAGAAATGCCAATGTGTGGTTGCTTCTCTGAGCCCCCAACTAGGAACCTGGCCCGCAACCCAGGCACATACCCTGACTAGGAATCGAACCGGTGAGCCCTTGGTTTGCAGGCTGTCACTCAATCCACTGAGCCATACCAGCCAGGGTGTGTTCTCTATTTTCATTGTAATTTTGATGTGGTTGCGTGAAGAGATGAGCCATGTCTGCCTATGCCAGCATATTGACCGGAAGTCCTATCCTCATTTTAACTTTTTTCTTCTTGTTCTAAATGGTTGTTTTCTCTTTCCTTGTATTCCAGGTCAGTGATCTAATTCTCAGTTTCATACAATCTACTGTTGATTTCTTAAAAATTATTCTTTCTTTCAGTGTATCCTTCATTTCCAACTGGTCCTTTTTTTTTTTTCTTTTTAAAGATTTTATTCATTATTTTCAGAGAAAAGGGCAGGAAGGGAGGAAGAAAGGAAGAGAAACATCAATGTCTTTCACCTGCCTCCAGCTACGGACCTGGCTGGAGACCTGACTTGCAACCTGGTTATGTGCCCTGGCTGGAAATCGAATCAGCGACCTTTGGTTTGCTGGCCAGTGTCATTCATTCCACTGAGCCACCAGCCAGGGCCCCAACTAGTCTTTTTTCATACTGTTGAATTTCTCACTAAATTCATCGAGCATCCTTTTAACCAGTGTTTTGTACTCTGCATCTTCTGCATCAAGTAGGTTGCTTGTCTCTGTTTTGTTTAGTTCCGTTCCTGGAGTTTTGTTCTGTTTTTGCATTTAGGACATGTTCCTTTGTTTCCTTATTCTGGCACCCTCCCTGTGTTTGTTTCTACGTATTAGGTAGTGATGCTATGTTTCCCAAGTTTGGTAGGGTAGTCTAATGTAGTAGGTGTTCTGTAGGGTGCAGCAGCACAGCCTCTTCGATCACCCAAGCTGGGCACGCAAGGTTTGCCCCTGTGTGGGCTATGTACACCATTCTTTTGTAGTTGAGCTTTATTGTTGTTGGCATATCAATTGGAGGGATTTACCCCCAAACCAATCCATGGCAAAGAGTAGTCGTGATTACCTTCCACAGATCTCTGACCATAGTGTGGGCCTACCCTCCAGGGCAGGATTTATTTCAACAAGGCTCTGGCTCCCACGGAGTCCACCCCTTGGTATTTTGCTTGTGGTCGTGGTTGGCTGGTGATGCTTCAAGATGGTCTAAAGCTGTCCACTGGGTCTGCTGGTCCTAGAGCCTCCTGGCAGGTGCAGACCAAGGTCAATCACTAGCTGTGTTCTTTCCAGGGCCTCCAGCTTGAGCTATGAAGTGATCTGTGGATTGCTACTTGTGCTGGGCTTGGAGATGCCCAAGTAAGGCCCATCCACAAACCAAGGCTAATTACAACTAGTGCTGGACTGGGTCCACTTACCAAGTGGTACAGGACATGCTGAGACCAAATGCTGCTTGTTTGAGAGATTGTAGGAAAGTCTGAAGCATGAGCCAAGACAGGCCATTTATGTGAAAAAGCCACAGGAAACAGCTTGTGTGGGCCCAAAATTGCATGGGATGGGTATCAGGGAATCACCAGGGCAGAGCAATCTGTGAGCCAGCTTGATGGAAACTCAGATAGACACCTGCCTGCTCATTCTGTAAGGGGAAAAGCTCAGAAAAGGAACAATGACCTCTGCCAGCACTTCTGTCTAGGAGAAAGTTGCTTCCCCACCTCTGATGCCAGGCAATTCAGTTCCTTCTTGTGAGTCCCTGGTGCTTTCAAGCTGCTGCCCCAGTGCTGGAGCTCAGAGGGAGTGAGTCCAAGTAAGTTCATGCATGAGTCCTTTAAAAAGAACTGCCCCTGACTTCCCTCAGCCTCAATCCTCACTGGTCTTTATGGGGACTTCTCTTTCCCACCATATGTGGCTGTGGGACCAGCCTGTTCTCCATCTCCGCCCTTCTTACCAGTCTCAATGTGGCTTCTTCTTTAATTTCCTAATTGTAAGACTTCCATTTAGCCAAATTTCAGGCAGTTCTGAATGACAATTGTTCAGTAGGTTAGTTGTAATTATGATTTGGTTGTGGGAAGAGGTGAGTACTGCATTTACCTACACTGCCATCAAGTTAGAAAGTCTACAATTCATAAATTTCAAATTTTGAACCATCCGAATAGCATGATGAAATGTTTTATCCCACTTCATTTCTCCTGGGAAGTGAATCATCCCTTTTATAGCATATTCACACTGTGTAGATCCTGTTCCTGTTAGTCAGTAGTAAATGCAGTTATCAGATTGACAGTCTTAGCATCTAAGTGTTTGTGTTCAAGTAACCCTTTCTTTACTTATTGACCCCAAAGTACAAGATTGTGGCTGCTGGCAATTCAGATATGCTAATAAGAAACTGTAAAGTGCTTTCTTTAAGTGAAAAGGTGAGTATAGTACAATAAGATATTTTGAAAGAAAGACCATATCCACATAAGTTTTATTGTAGTATATTGTTATAATTGTTCTATCTTTAGTATTGGTTTTACTCTCTTATCGTGACTAATTTATTAAAAAAACTTCATCACAGTCACATATGCGTAGGAAAAAACCAGTATATATACAGATCCATGGTTTCAGGGACCCACTGCAAATTTTGGAACATATCCTCATGGATAACAGGGAACTATTATTCACCCTTTAAAAGGAAGAAAATTCTGACACATGATTCAACATGGATGAATCTTGAAGACATTATGCTAAATGACATAAGGCAGCCACAAAAGGACAAATACTTTATGATTTCACTAATATGAGAGACTGAACATAGTCAAATTCATAGAGACAGAAAGAATGGTGGTTGCCAGAGCCTGGGGTGGGGGTAGGAGGGTGGATTTGAATGGGTAGTAGTTATTTAATGGGTATAGAATTTCAATTAGGGAGAATAAAAAAGTTTTGGAGTTAGATGATGGTAACAGTTGCACAACAATGTGAATGATGTGCTTATGCTTCTGAACCATGTACTTAAAAATTAGTAAAATGGTAAATTTCATCTTACATTTAATATTTTTCACAATAAAATACCAAATAAACAAGTTGCCATAAAAGGGGAGGAGGGGCTGGCTGGTATGGCTCTCAGTATATTGAGCACTGGCCTGTGAACTACAAAAATAAAAAAGAGGCCTGGCTGGTGTGACTCCGTGGATTGAGTGCCAGCCTGCAAACCAAGGTTGCAGGTTTGATTCTCAGTCAGGGCACACGCCTGGGTCACAGGCCAGGTCCCCAGTTGGGGGTGTGCAAGAGGCAACACATTGATATAACTCTCTCCTTCTCTTTCTCCTTCCCTTCTCCTATCTATAGATAACTAACTAACTAACTAACTAAGTAACTAAATAAATAAATAAATGTAAACTGACACTGCTGTTAAAAGCAACATGTAAAAAAAAAGAAAAGAAATGCGATAACAGACACATGATGCTGCCTTCAGTGGACTTACATTGCTTCCTCCTCACTCCAAGAATCAGGAATTTTTTTTTTTGCAGGGCGGGGGTGGGGGGGTTATATTTTAAAATACTTCACACCCACACCTTCCCTTTCCTCTTGTCTGAGACATATTTCCTTGTTCCTCTGTTCCTCTCCCATCCCTCCCATCTTCTGTATGTCTTCAGCTTCATTGTAGGAGTTGACCAGAGATGTACAGAGCCGTTTGGTTGGGAAATGCTGATCAAATGGATGTCCATAAAAAATGCTCAGATTAAATCTCTTAAAGTTGTCTTTTATCATTTTGGTAGGACTGTGGGAAGGGAAATGAAAGGCACAGGGGAGGATAGTACAGGAAACCTGTAGAACCGTGAGCTGATTTTTGCCCCAAAAGCTTTGCACCAAGTAACAATGACCTATAGGTCTGTCCTGAAAGTATCAAGCCATATAATGTTTTAATTATGTTGCTATTGGCTCAGTACTTTTGAGACAGAACCTTGTCGACTCAGGGGACAGGTGAATCCTTGCCAGGAAATGGAGTCTTAATTTTAAAAGGAACCTACCAAGTTTTTAGTTTGCTTTTCAGGAAGTCTTATTTGGCAAGAGCTATTCCTGGAAAAATGTGATTTTGCAGGATTCTTTAGAGTGTTGGCCCAGGTGGGTTTGGTTCTCCTCCCTCCACTTCTAGGCAAATTATTCATAATAAAATACAATTGAGTTGCTTCCTTGCCCATCACCAATCTGAATTTCAGGATTCAAGCTGTCCAGATGTGGGCAGGAAGTTGGACACTGGACATTACACTGGCTTTGATTGCTATATGCATTGCTCCACTTAAATTATTATCTAAATATGCTTTAATAATAAGCAAAGATGAGAAATTTGTATTCTTTATAATAAAGCAATTGATATCCTTGCAGCAAGGGCCTATGTCTGCCGACTGGGAAGATGAGACCCCCTATCATCACACTCTAGAAGAGTAGAAAATGGTGTTGCTTCAAGAAACTTCCTTGAACTAAATCTCCTTTCTCTATTCCTCCAAGCTTCCGCAGGTTCACCCGGTCCAACAGTGTGACAACAGCAGTACAGGCTGACCTGGACTTCCAGGATAATCTGGAAAACTCTTTGGAGTCTATAGAGGACAATTCATGCCCGGGCCCCACAGCCAGACAGTTCTCCCGGGATGCCAGCACCTCCACAGTCAGCATTCAGGGCTCAGGAAACCATTACCACGCTTGCGCAGCCGATGATGACTTTGATGCAGATTTTGACCCTTCGATTCTGCCTCCCCCGGATCCCTGGATTGACTCCATCACGGAAGACCCCATGGAAGCCGTGCAAAGGTCAGTGTGCCACCGGGACGGCCACTGGTTTCTGAAGCTTCTCCAGGCGGAGCGAGACCGCATGGAAGGGTGGTGCCAGCAGATGGAGAGAGAAGAGCGGGAAAACAACCTGCCTGAAGACAGTAAGTAACACTGCTGTGCATGTCTGTACTCACAGCACTGGGGTCTACACTAACTTTGTGTCTCTCTAGACTTAGTGCTTTCTTCTCTGTTATTTGCATTTGCCTAGCCCTGCGGTCTAACCCTGCTGCAAAAAGAAAGTGTAGGAGAGCTAAGCGATTCCAGCTAAGGCCAGGCAGACACCCTTGCGCTGCATAGTAAAAAGAGAAGCATTGGTTTAACCTTGGCTACCTCTGGATCCTTTCCTTTCTGAAAAATACCAAGCTCAGCATAAGAGTGGCCTCCCGTTCCTAACATGATTCCTCTTCCCCAAATGCTACTGAAGGGGTGCTGATTCTCAGGAAACTAACGGTAATTCTATCTAGTCTCAAGGATCACAGGTACATGTGCATTGGGCATTTATAATCTTATAGTTTTATTAACTTCATCAACATACAATATTAAAATAAGGCTAGTGATCTATAGGCCAATAGGAGGCCCACACTTATTTACATTCTTAAGCCTGCTTCGCATGCAATTTTTCCTTATGTTTTAGGGAAGGTAAATTTTCAGCCACTAAATTAACACAAATTTCAATTTAATGATTTTAAATAAACAATAGGTCCTGACTGGTGGCTCAGTGGATAAGGCCCCAGCCTGCCAACCCAAAGATTGCTGGTTCAATTCCCAGCCAGGGCACAAAACCAGGCTGCAAGCCAGGTCTCCAGCCAGGTCCTTAGTTGGAGACAGGTAAAAGGCAACCATATATCGATGTCTCTCTCCCTCTCTGCCTCTCTCCCTTCCCCTCTCTCTGAAAAATAATAAATAAAATCTTTAGAACACAGACACACACACAAAAAAAAAAATTGGCAAATAAAAATTAGCAGATTACCATAATTTCAAGGTGTGTTTTATACATTTTCAATAATTCTGAAATTCAATGTAGTTTATAATCAGTGTGCATTTTAATGTTGTACGTTTATTTTCTTCTGAAAAACTATTATGAAATGAATGGTAAGCTGTGTGGAACCATCTAGAAGAGTATTGTTCTAGTGTGGCTTTTTGGACCTGTTTTTGAAATCAGATTTTAACTTTTATTATGAAAATTTTAAAACATGCACAGAAATAGAAAGTTTAATATAAGGAACCCTGATATACCCATCATGAAGTTTAACACTTGGCCAATCTTTTACTTATCCCCACTTATTATTATTTTTGTCAAAGTCTCTATTTATTTATTTATTTATGACTTTATTTATTATTTTTAGAGAGAAGGGAAAGGAGAGAGGCAGAGAGGGAGAGAGACATCAATGTATGGTTGCCTTTCACCTGCCTCCAGCTACAGACCTGGCTGGAGACCTGGCTTACAACCTGGTTATGAGCCCTGGCTGGGAATTGAACCAGTGACCTTTGGGTTTGCAGGCTAGTGCCTTATCCACTGTGCCACCAGCCAGGGCTATAAAGTCTCTTTTTAAAAGCCTAAGGCATCGTGTTCTTCACTAAGAAGGACTTATTTCCTCCTATAATCATCATGCATTATCATTCCTAACAAAAAGAATAATAATTTTCTTAATAATTAGACCCAGAGCCTACCATAAACCATGTTAAAAAATAAATAACCCAAACTCATTTTGTCAAGGATCAATGAGTTTTCTACAAAGGAAAAATGTTTGAATGAAAACTAAGTCTGGAAAATAACAGCAGGTTGTGAGACTTTGCTAGCTGTGTCTACTTTGTTGCTTACATCCTTTCTTTCTGCTCCTTCCTCCTGCTTGGACACTGCCAACTGCCTGACTAGCTTACTTGTTAGCTTTATGAGCTAACAAATAAGGTTTAAGAATCCATAAATGGGTTTCTGTGACATTCCTTTAGTTCTTTCATGTTATGAGTGCAAATGACTGAGCAGTGGAAAAATAAATCTCCTTGATATTGCCCCCAAGAGTTAGTGCCCATGCAGGCTCACAAGCAGATTTAGCTTTTTGGCCTTGTACAGGTAAATGAGGCACCACTAAAAGCATTGGGTGGGGATGGTTTTCAGTAAGAGTCTTAACAGTTGCTTCTTCTTCCCTTTTCTCCTTGGGGCATCTCAAAGTTTACTAGATTTTCCTAGGAAAAATCAGTGTCTCTGGAGCAACCACCTTTGAATGCTGCTCAAAAGAACAAACTATTGCTACTCAGCAGAACAAACTATCTCTTAGATTTTCATCTATTCATTCAATTCATTAATTTGGGATTCATTTGGCCTTTCTGGTTGGCTTTCAATAGGACCCAGGGAAGCTACTTATCTGATGTTTTCTTCTCTCTCTCTTTTTTTTAAGAAGACTTTTATAAAATTGAATTTTAGAGAGAGAGAGAGAGAAAGAGAGAAGGAAAAAGAGAGAGAAACATTAATCTGTTGTTCTACTTATTTATATATTCATTGGTTGATTCTTATGTGTGCCCTGCCCAGGAATTGAACCCACAACCTTGGCATATTGGAACATTATTCTAGCAAACTGAACTAGCTGGACAGGTAGATCTGAGACTGGATTTATTTCTCTCAACTTTATAATGATATGTAAGGATAGTCATTGTATAAATATTTTGGAAATTTTTCCTTGAGGCTAAAGAACTATGAAAGGTGATAGTCTTGTCAGAAAATGAGTTCTCATCCTGTGTTTGAGACAATAGAAAAACATTTGTATTTTGAAATGTGCATGACTGGTAAAGTCCCCAAATAATGAATGTGAAGGAATGATCCAATTATTCACCATTCCAAATTTTATGTCAAATCTTATTTATTTATTATTATTTTTAAGATTTTATTTATTATTTTTCAGAGAAAGGGGAAGGGAGAGAGGAAGAGAGGGAGAGAGACATCAATGTATGGTTGCCTTTCACTTGCCTCCAGCTACAAACCTGGCTGGAGACCTGGCCTTCAACCTGGTTATGTTGCCCTGGCTGGGAATCGAACCAGTGACCTTTGGGTTCTCAGACCAGTGCCTTATCCACTGAGCCACCAGCCAGTGTTAAAATGTTAACATTTAACATTTTAAATAAGAGAAGGAGAGAATCAATGTATGGTTGCCTTTCACCTGCCTCCAGCCATGGACCTGGCTGGAGACCTAGCTTGCAACCTCATTATATGCCCTTGCTGGGAATCGAACCAGCAACCTTTGGGTTTGCAGGCTGGCACCATTCCACTGAGCCACCAGCCAGGGCAACACCACCTTTTTAAAACTAAAATTATACACACAGCATCCTTAAATATAACAAGAGGAACAGCAAAGAACTGGTGAAGCCTCTCAGGCCCTTCTGCTTAGCTTCTACCACCTCCAGACAAGCCTCCTACAAACATACCCACCCACCTCCCCCTAGATCCTAGGATACCTAGAATACAGTTTAAAAGCTAATGGTCTATAGTAAAAAGTCCAAAGTATTATTTTTAATATAATTTTATAAGTTTAGATCTAACTGCTGACATGAAGTTTAGAGGTAAATGCCCTTTCCATGTGCTTTTTAAAACTGTACAAAACTGATTCAAATTAGTAACGTCTATTTATATAAATCCAACTAGTTTAATAATACATGACTGTTCTTTCAAGTCTCAACTTGAGCCTCACCTTCTGAAAGTCTTTGTGGAATGCCTCCCCTCAGGCTGAGTTGGGTGTGTTTCCGTAGTGCTTCTGTAATTGCCTGTATGTTTCTCTATCAGCTTTTTCCAATATAATTTTATGATAATCTGTGTATCTTTCTCCTCCACTGAAAAGTGAGCTCTCCGAGGACAGAGATTATTCTTGCTTCATCCATCTTCTTATTTGCTAGCACATAACCGAGGATCAGTCAATCTTTTGGAAATTTTGTTTTACAGAAGTATTTTACCAACAAAACATATTTTCCCGAGGAGCTAAAAAATACTCAATAAATAACTAGCAGCTACTTTGGCCAAAGGATGGAAGGGGCATATCTTTGGGAAGTGATGTGCTCTTCTCACTAGAGCAAGGACTTGGCAAAGAGACAGAAGCATCTGCCACAGAAACGGTAGAAAGGACTGCTGGGTTTGTCAGCTGGATGGTCTAGAGGAGCCCTGTGGGTCCCTTTCAGCTTTTGGGATGTGATTCTATTCTGCCAGCACTTGAAGGCTTTCTGTATGTTTTATGTTCTGGGAGGGACAAAGATGAACTCCAATCAACTAGTGTTTGGAACCTTAACAGTGCAGAGGTAAAGTCACATGCCCAGGTCAAAGAGTCGCCAATTTTGAATGAGGCGAATCCAAGGAAGGAGATGACCAGAGAGCTTGAGCAAACCTCCACCAGAAGAAAGGAGAACATAATAAGCACATGAAAAAATATTCATCTTGTCCTTATAATACCACCAGGTGTGGGCTAGAGACTTTGACAGGTGTTGTTTTATTTGCCCTCAGAAGAGCTCCCTGGAAGTATCTTCTCCAAGGTCGCAGAACACAAAAGTTTCTGATGGAACAGATATGACATGAACAACATCTGACAAGATAATGAGACTTCGTGTGTTGCCTGGTGCTGCCCTCTAAAGCTCTTTCTACATATTTTTCCCTGGCTTTTTTTTTTTTTTTTTTTAATATTTTATTTATTATTCTTAGAGAGAAGAGAAAGGAAAGAGGCAGAGAAGGAGAGCGACACCAATGTATGGTTGCCTTTCACCTGCCTCCAGCTACAGACCTGACTGGAGACCTGGCTTGCAACCTGGTTATGTGCCCTGACTGGGGAATTGAACCAGCGACCTTTGGGTTCGCAGGCCGGCGCCTTATCTACTGATTCACCAGCCAGGGTGTCCTTGGCTTTTTAGCAACCACAATTCTGTTTTGATAGCTGGGCCTGGAGTTGTACAGGGTTTTTGTTTTACTAAATCTCTAATTTAACCTTTTCTTTTTTTCAATAAAAAGATGGTAAGGAAGAGAGGTTAAGCCTGTTCAACAGGCATAGCCAATTTCTAAGTAATCAGCTTTTAAAAACAATCTGTACAAACCCAGAAAAACAACATTCATACCCGGGTCAAGGACAGCTGTAGCTATCTCTTGGCCACACCACCTCACGTGTTCTTTGGGTCCTATAGGAAGAGGGCCTCTCTTCAGACCATATGACGAAGATGCCTCCTTGACAAGCCCCTCCCATGAGAACTAGGCTTCAATGTCTTCATGGGAAGATAAGGAGGATAGAGGGAGAGAAAGGAAGTTTCTTACCATAGTTAATTTATTTTGAGAGCCACCATAATTATCCTAATTTTATAATATTTTCAAATGCTTGGTGAGTGTCCTTAATGTCTCTTCAAATTGCACACTTAAAATTATTAAAATAGTAACTCATGGATATTTTATTGCATTAAAAATATGAATCCCCTATTCTTAAATAATATATCCGCAGCCACTGAAGGTTGGTAGAACAAGTGTGAGATCATCATGTTCATAGTTACTCATTATGCTTATAAGAATGTAAGGTATTTTGTTAAACATCTCCCTGAACTCAAAATGCAGTTGACCCTTGAACAACACACCTTTGAACTGCATGGGTCTGTGTATATGAGGATGTCTTTTCAATGAATACCTGTACTATTTTCAACCTACAGTTGAGAGTCTGTGGATACAGAGGGCTGACTGTGTGCATTGATGTAAGGCATTTTATATTAGGGGACTTGAGCAGCCATGGATTTTGGTGTATGCTGGGATCCTGAAACCAATCCCCCACAGATACCAAGAGACAAGTTTGAGGGGATCAAAAGTTATTTGCTGATTTTTTTTTAAAGATTTTATTTCATTATTTTTAGAAAGAGGGGAAGGAAGAGAGGCAGAGAGGGAGAGAGACATCAATGTATGGTTGCATTTCACCTGCCTCCAGCCACAGACCTGACTGGAGACCTGGTTTGCAACCTTGTTATGTGCCCTGGCTGGGGAATCAAACCTGCGACCTTTGGGTTTGCAGGCCGGTGCCTTATCCACTGTGCCACCAACCAGGGCTATTTGCTGATTTTTGACTATGAGATGCCCCTAACCTCTGCATTGTTCAAGAGCCAACTATATACTATGGCCTTGGCAGAAAAGGAGGAGGAGAAGGAGTTGTTAAGAATAGAACTTGCCTGCAAAGCCAAAGGTCGCTGGTTCGATTCCCCAGCCAGGGCACATAACCAGGTTGCAAGCCAGGTCTCCAGCCAGGTCCATAGCTGGAGGCAGGTGAAAGGCAACCATACATTGATGTCTCTCTCCCTCTCTACCTCTCTTCCTTCCCCCTTAAGAATAATAATAAATAAAATCTTTTAAAAATAATAAAATAAAATTATATTCTCATTCTCTGATTAAAATAAAAAAAGAAAGAATAGAACTTATTTGCTCAGTGGGAATTTGAAGTACAGATTTGGGCCTGGTTGGTCACAATCGTATTTCTCTATTAGAGAGGTGACAAAGGAAGGAGTCATCCAAATTTAAATAATTATTCAATTATCAATCATTTTATGGTGTCATTATGCTCACTCTAACAGCTGCTTCCTAGGGATTTGGTTTCTAGCATTACTGGGCTGGGAAAGACTTTCACAGTTTACCTGAAACTGGACAAGTGTGCGCCACTCCAGGCAGAATGAAAACAAGCTCTTGTGGTCACCTAGGGACCTCAAGCCATCTTTTGAAAAGTATGACTATAAGTTCTTCGGGTGTGTGGAGTTATTATTTTCCCTGATTAAATAAAAACTGAGCAAGGATTTTAGTTCTCGTTTTAAATCCCCATCCTTAACAGTTGGTAGGAGGGTTTTGGCTCAATACCAAAATAATGAGAATCTGCAGTGAGTGAGTTTTTTCCTCCAAACAGGGCAGCTGACAGAATGCTTGTTTCTGCAGCACTTGAAGTAAAACGATACAAGCTTTTGTCAGACAATGAAGCCCTTGTGTGAAACAGCTGTCTCTGGGAGATGGCTCAGTGCTATTTGACAGTGGCTTGTATGTTACATAGATACGTCTGGTATTATCTGACCAGGAATGAAACGACCAGATGGAACTGAATGCTTCCAACTAGGAATGCTGTCTACCAGTGCGGGTGAAAAACACAGGCTCGGGTTTCCACAGGCTTGGATGGAATACTAGTTGATTGTACTTGGAAATCTATCTTTGCCTCCTGAATTGTGGACAACTTACATGTGAAATTTTCAGGCTCTATCTGAAACAAACTGATAAACCTAGAGAGTGTGTAGGAGGCAGATTAATTCCACTTTAATTTTGCCTGGTAATAGCATCCAAGTTAGTGAAACCTGGCCTTGAGTCCCCCAGAAGGTTTGTGAGCCTTGGCAGCAAGTGTGGGACTGGTAATGAAACCTGAAATGGGGTTTGCCTGGTTTCAGGTTGAGTTACGGAAGCTGTGCACAGTCATCATTGTGACCGTCTATCGGTGTGATCACCAGGCTGACTCTGCCCAGTGTCGCCTGTGGCATGACTCTGGCCCGTGAAACAGCGGGTGGCAGGCAAAGCAGCGCTCAGGATCTCTGCAATTTGCCTGCTTCAAGCCCTTGCGTATTTCTAAGCAGGGGGAGGTGGGTGCATCCTAGCTGCTTTCCGTTTCAGTCTCATCTTACTTTTTACATAGCCTTCAGAAGGTCCTCCGCCATCCTTCCGACACCAACGGTCGGAACACACGCTCTATAGTCTTTTTCTTTTTTTTTTAAGCCTGGCCAACCTGAACTTAGTGACTGCAGAAGAAGTGAAAGTAATGAAAAGGAAATTATGTGTAATGGAACTTATGTTTAGCTTAGAATGCTCATTTCATTTTGCTCTTCACAGCACTGGGCACAAAGAGGAAGGTTTGGTGCCAGAAGGACATTACAGAGCATGTTTTTGTGGGTGTATTTCATTGGGGGTGGTCTCAAGGCTAAGGAGAGCACTGAGGCATGGAGAGAGGAAGTGTTATGACAAGCTGGAAGTGTTATGAACGCAGAACCAGGTCTGGAAACAGCTCTCCTGCCCCCTAGGCCAGTGGTGCTCCCATTAGTTCAGACAGGAATAAGTGGCACCATTCCTGCAACGCAGAGAGCCAGAGGTTACAGAAAAGGACTGACTCTTGGAGCAAAGTCTCCAATTGTGTTCTCTAATCATAACTATTTCTGTGGATTGTAATTACAATGGACTTCAAACACCGCACTGAGTTCTTTTCTTCTATATTACCAACGGAAATGTTAACTAATTTCATTTCCTTCAACTTGCAAAGGCTCAAAAACTATATTTATCTATATGATGATGCATATGATGTTAATAGTTACTATTCCAGTGCTGATGTAAAGTGAAATATGGCTTGAAGCAACCCATCTTTTATGAGTAAGACTCCTGGACTAGGGACTAGGGGAAAAAAGTTAAATTAGCTGAGTTTTTGAAAATTTGCTCTTTATAAGCAAATCCATATCCCCTCCTTCAGTACCCCTCCCCCATGTTTCAGCGCTGTGGAAGCCCTGGTTTGAGTCTATGGGGAAATTTCTACTTGTGAATTTCATTCCTTGTTCATTAGCCACCAAGATTCAACTAAAAAATAAATAAATAACATAAAAGCCCTCTTGTTAAATGCAGAGCAGCCACTGTCAGCCGGAAATGAAACAGACCCACACTTTCTATGGAGACCTTTTATGGACAGCAGCTCGGGATCACAGCGCTGTTTGAGAAGCAGCCGGCCCCTTGGTTGGGGAAATTCTTTTCCACAAGGTCACACTTGTAAATAAGAATATTTCCACATGGATAACCCCAACTGGAAATCACACAAATTCACTCTGATAAATCCATGGGACTTAAAGTAAGTGGGTGGACCCACTTTTTAAAAATTCCTTTTTCCTCCTTTACCCCTAAAGTCTACGACATTGAGAGAGAGAGAAAAGAAAGCCAGATGAGTAGGACAAAGTCAAAACCTGAGGGTAAGGAGATTTAATTCACACATAAGCACATCCAACTTATTATCCCACATGGCTTGGCTCTTCCACCTGAAGTCAGCACAAATAATATTATAAACAGAAACCCAAGAGGAATAATAGTCCAGCCAAGACTATATAAGCTAGTTAGTAAATCAAGATTTTAACTTAAAAAGTGACGTTAGACATAGTAAAACCTTAAAGAATCAGAATGCTTAAGGTCTGGAATGTTGCAGTTAATTTATTGTTCTGGTTAGCATAAAGTTCGTAGGTGAGTCAGTTAATTTTGAAACCTAATTCTTCAAGAAGATACTTAAGTTTCCCTGGGCACAGTCTATGTCATTGAAGAGCTGGTCATCTGGTTAGAAAGTGAGATATATAAGTAGGTGATGCTGGGAAGGAAGCACATGGGAAGGGACGGGACAGGGTTGTGTGTGGGAATATGAGGAGATTGTGGAGGGGAAAGTGAAAGGAGACAGGGCTTTTGGGAGACTGTACACCTGAGCAACCTGAGAGGGGCTGCAGTAGGTACCAAGATAGGAGGCACCCCAGTTTAGTGTTTAGCCTGAGCATAAACACTAAGGAGAGATACAGCTTTGGATCTGGGAACCCTGGGTTCCCAAAGCATTGGGAGAATGGGGAGATTTAAGGCTGGGCAGGTAGGTCTTACCTGCAAACCATCAAAGGGAATTTCCACCTATCCCATGGATGATAGGGAACCATGGAAAAGTTTCACACGTAAGCATTAAAAGGTAAGAAGACCTTCTAGACCCTCTAGCTCATATAATAAAACCAAACATCCAGGATTGGATCAGGAAGAATATTAATGGCGAGGAGGAGTGACCTAATCTTGTAGTCCTAATTGTAATCAACTAGGAAATTGGGGAGAGACAAGAAGTGCTGGGTGGGTGCTTAAGTATACAACTCTGAAGCTTGAGGGGTTGATAGACACTGGAGTTACAAATTTGAGAAACTAAATGTATGTACAGAATAGTTGAAACCAGGAGAATGGGTGAGGTCACTGAAGGGGAATAAGGGAAGTAGGCTCAGTATTGAATTTGTGTTCAACATTTACAAGGTAAAGTGAGAGATAAAGAATAAGAAAGACAGTGTCAGAGCCAGAGTGTGTTAGGGAAGCAAAGGAAACTGAGCTTCCTTTGTGTTAAATGCAAAGGGATCCAGAAAGGTAAGGAAGGTAAGGAGAGCTAGACTGCAGGGCCTGGAGGGACAGATGGAGCTGAGAACAGAGAGAGAGCACGAAGGCAGTCTACTCTTTGGAGAGTCCAACATGTAGGGGAATGTGGTAGATTGGTAGGGCTGCAAGACCAACATATGATAGACTTTCCCAAGATCAGCAACTTTTAAGTGGCTTGGATGATCATTCTTGACTCCAAAGCCTATGTTCTTTCAGTATTTAACCCAGGAAGACAGCTGGAAAAGACGTGCACTAGGTGAATTACGGTATAGGTGACAAGGCCTGGAAAGCTGCCTGTCAGTCATCGTGTCCACTGTAGTAATGTTTGCCCCTGGAGAGGCAGCCAGGCATATTCTTTCACATTCCTATGTAGTGTCCCAGCTTCTGGGAAACTATGTTGAGTGTATAAGAAACATATATTCTTTTGTGTTTCTGAAGCCGAATATGAGGGCCTGATGATCATAGACTTAGGAGTTGTAAACAGAATTGGAAGCAGTCAGAGAAACCAATGCTTCTGCCTTTTCAGTTCAAGAGATCTAACTTCTCTTGGAATATTAAAGAATACATGTATTAATTAAGCCTAAGGATTTGAAATACTGATTTTCGACTCAGCAAATAATCAGGCATTTCCCCCAAGGAAACAGTTTTGGTTGTTTTGTGTTGTTGTTGTTTGATTTTTCTGTACTCTACTAGCAAAGCAAACTGAACTCTATGCAGCTTTGTTCTAAATTAACTTGCAGGGTTAAAAGAAACTATTCATTTCCCTTCAACCCTGTGCCTTTCACCCCAGGGGGTGGGGGGCAGGAGGATGGGAAGGAGGGAGAAGGTACATTCTCTTTTAAATGTCTGAAATTTATACTGAATGTAGCCGAGATCTAAAATCACAGTTTTCATAAAAGATCCCATGTCCAAAATAGTCTTTCTCTGCTTCTTATTGCATGTATAATCTTTAAAAGGAAAAAAACAAAATTTAAACCTTACACCCACCTTCTCTTTCAAGTGACCTCCCCGGTTTTTCCATTCTTTGCAAATGGAATTTTCTTTGTGCGACAATAACTTAACATAGGTGTGCTTTGCTCTCCCAGTCGGGATTGGGTTGCTGAATTTCCTCAGATTCTCCCCTTGACATGTTATAGCCACCTCTCTTCTATCCATTTGTACTGCCTGAAAAGTGTTCATAAAAGCAAGCAATCACCATCAAATGACTTCACTTCAGTTGATTCAGACTCAATTCGCACTAGGTATTGAGAGAAAAGTGCACAGCTGAACCAGGAGTGAGAAGACAAGGACCCAGGATCGTGGAGCCCCAGTGAAGGCACATCTTAGTTTGGGCCCAAATTTCCAAATGAAACGATGACAGCTGCCCTTCTGCACCAGGTTCTCTGAGGATCAAATTAGATGTGCCTGTGAAAGTGCTTTGAAATACAAAGTAATGAGATAAATAGGCAGAATTTTGCAAAGACCGAACAGTGATGGCCTTCCAAAGAATCCTCCTGACTTTTAATGTCATCAGTTAACCCAGTCTGTCCTCTCTGTATTATGATCCCTCATAACCATCTAATGTGGGATGAGAGGTTTCTCGAATTATGAATGGGAAAGTAAATAAAGAGGTGCCTCCTTTAAAAAGTTTTTTTTTTCTTCTGAAGATTTTATTTATTTATTTCCAGAGAGAAAGGAAGGGAGGGAGAAAGAGAAGGAGACAAACATCAATGAGTGTATGGTTGCCTCTCACAGGCCCCCAACTGGGGACTTGGCCCGCAACCCAGGCATGTGCCCTGACTGGGAATCAAACTGGTGACCCTCTGGTTTGTAGGTTGGCACTCAATCCACTGAACTACACCAGCCAGAGCGAGGTGCCTCCTTTTTAAATAGCAGGACTTTAGTACAACAGTGTTAATGGCTGCTGTGTTGTACTTCCACTAAGGGATAGACTAACCAAGGAGCTGGGAGAAAAATGAAAAGCAGAAAGCGATCTAAAAATTCACTATCAGAGTGCTAATAAAACACCAAACTTATCTATGTAAAAAGAGTAACCCAGCATAACCAGGCCTATTACATGATTAAATATTACATAAATAGGGGGTATAAATCATGATTGAATGGCATGCCTGGGGGATACAGCAAAGATCATTATTCTGAAAGATGCAAGGAATGTGCCCTAAGTGACTGGGTGGTAAACACTGCCGGCCACACTTGGATTGAACAATCTGGAAAGGCTGTATGGACCAGAGTGTGAAGGAAACCAAACTACTACATGGAGACCCAGAAGCACATCCTCCTCCGGGACTGACACAGCCTGAAACCCATCTAACTTGAAGAGAGGCTGCTGCTCTAGTCTGTGGGGTCTCAGCTGTGTTAGTGAGATTGCCCCAGTCTAACGCTCTGTTGTTTACACTTGGGAAGGCTCTTAGCTGTCACCTTTCTAGGGCCAGGGGGCAGAAAACCTTTATTAACTCAGGGATGGGACTGGAACATTCATTGTCTCATCAAGTGGTCTCCTCTGGGAGGGGGCCAAATGGAGAGAGAAAAGGAACTCTACATTTACAGGCTTCTCTGGCTTTCTGGGCCATGTCCTTGAGAACCAGGCCAGCCCCTTTGAAGTTACCTACTGCCATACTACAGCAAAAGAGTGAGATGCAAGGCTAACGCTAGAAAGGTGCACTGGAGGCCCTAGAGGCCTAGAAAGGCCTCTTCCAGAACTTTCTAAGTTGGGCTGTTTCTGTGCACAGAAAAAGCCAACAGCAGAAAAAGCCCACAGCTGAAACCCATACATTTCCTTTCCTATGGCTCCCTTATACTTCTTTTCCTAGCATCCTCTACTGCTGACCTCCACTGGTGTTTCCCATTTACTGTTAATGAGCTTTGTACTTCCTTAAAGCCTATGCAACAAATATGAAATTTACTTCCAGGTAAAAGGAGTTATCTCATGTACCAAATCAGTGTCTAATGGACAAACAACACAGAACAAACTCTGTTAAGAGTTTTCTTCCCTAAAAATAAAGGTGAATTTTTAATCCTCTAAAGAAGGAAGTGCCAAGGACAAAGTAGCAGTTACCATCTGCTTGTTCCACATCCTCCAATTTCAGGGTTTCACTCCTGACTCAAATCATCATCTCCCTTCCCCTGGCTGAGGAAAGACCATCACTTGGTCACTGGAAATGTAAATAATCCTGGAGCCAGTAAGAAAGTTCCCCTGAAGGAACATGATAACAAAAACCTGGAAAACAGAAGGACCACAACTCCTCCCCAGA
Source organism: Noctilio leporinus (assembly GCA_004026585.1). Classification (NCBI taxonomy): domain Eukaryota; kingdom Metazoa; phylum Chordata; class Mammalia; order Chiroptera; family Noctilionidae; genus Noctilio; species Noctilio leporinus. Next base: position 29,525 of record PVIW01001630.1, on the reverse strand, counting down.
TATTTTTGCTCCAAATCTAAGGTTCTCATCAGACCATGCTGAATGAAGAAAGGAGTCCCTTGTTTTCCTTAAGAAGAAATCCAAGTTAGCCCCTACCTGCATGGTTGGTGTTTCCTGGATGATTGTTTGGAGCTACAAGTTCTTCTCATTGGAGAATCACTGTCTTACTCAGCTACTCTTAGGGCTGTCTGTTGTATGGTGCAGATACTCAGCGGTGACAGAAAACCTCAGCTCAAAGTTCGAGGTACATCAGAATTATTTGGGTTCCTGTGACAGTTCCTGGAGCTAAGCAATTCCCATCAACAAATTGGAGCTTTAGGTATTAGTTCTGATCTCCCAGGATTCATTCTGAAATTTGCTGGTATCAAAATCCTACCCTTCAGCAGGATAATTCAGGGACCTCAGATTTTGCCCCAAGCCACATGTTCAGTTAGGAAGTGCCTTCTCAGACCTGTTTCAGATGTAGGACAGGTCATCAAAGCACATGCCTGTCCCAGGCAACCTTTGAATAATCCAGACTTTGGTTTGTTTTTTTCCCTTTTCTGTTCTGGGCACTGTCAGTGTGGGGCTCCCAGTTGGCCCACCCATCGAGGAAGTGTAATGTCCTGGTCCTAGATAATAATACACATTAATTGAGTGCTTACTATATATCTGACGCTGACCTAAGCCTTATATACACTTTTAACCTTACTAACAACCATACAAAAAGGTATCATTAACCCCATTTTTACATATGAGAAAAAAGGTGAACTGACCTGCCCTGTGCAATGGCTGGTCTAAGTGTTAGAGCCAGAACCCTTGGCTCACTCAGGGCCTGAATTCTTAGCTGTTGTAGTGCCCTGTGTTTTCATATGCTGTCCTTTCTGCTTCTGGAGTGTTAAGTGAGGGAGAGGAGCCCTCCAACAACTGACTGACCGACCAGTTGAAGAGGATTGGGCCCTGGCGGGTGTGACTTGGTTGGAGCATCTTCCCTTAACCAAAAGCATGTGGGATCACTTCCCTGTTGGGGCACATACCTAGGCTGCAGGTTTGATCCCCAGTCTGGGAACACACAGGAGGCAGCCAATTGATGTTTCTCTCTCTTCTCTTCCTTTCTCTCTAATAGCAATAAAAGGACATCCTTGGGTAAAGGGGGGAAAAAAGAGGAATGACATAACCATCTCAGAAGATTTTAAGCAGATTGAAAAGAAGTAAAAACTCCCTAAGCAATAGTCGCCAGACAGCTGTCAAGGGGTACCCCTTGCTATCATTGAGTAGGCAAATTTCTGCACTTGGTGAGACTGGTGACATATTGGAGAGGTCATAATTGCCCTGAATTATGCATATAGGAATGCTGAAATCAGAGCAATGCTTAGGTATAATGTGCATCATAAACCATTAGCTAGCCTGGCCGTTTTAAACAGAAAAGCAAATTCTAGAAAACCGTGGGTCACAGTGAAGTTTCTTTTTTTTTTTCAATTTTCTTCTCAGATTTTGTGGGGAATGGAGACCTGATTTTGCTCCCAGTCTCAGGCTCTGCAAATGTATAACAAAATAACAACAGCAAAACCATTTTTTCAGTCCCATAATCTGCCTCCCCCTAAAGATTTCAAAGCAGCGCAAGTGCACTTTGAGGAATCTCCCCCTCTGGTTTTCTTTGTGGGCAGGGAAAAGGCTAGCAGGCTGCCTTCTCCCCTTCCTTCCTGGCAGGGAGAGCATGTTGAGGACTGCCTGGTGGCAGGCCTCCAGCAGTGCAGCTGTGCCCTGGTCCCCCACCGGCTGGCTGGAGAGAGAGCCTTGAGTACAATGCAGACCTGAGAACAGCAATGTGTGGCGCGTCGTCCTGTCTCGTCTCAGCACGCCCATCAGTTGAAAGGGTCTCACCTTAACACGAAAGGCAAGAAGTAGCTTGCAAAGGGGAAGATTTTCAGCACAGTGCATAGGGAGTTAAACCTATATTAGCAATAACATTGAGCTGTGGAGGGGGAAAGCTGGGAGGGTGCTGGTGTGCCCTAGGCAACAGGCTGAAAATCTTCATTCTTTAAAATGTCTTTCAACTGGGCTCTTTCCTGACGGTACTGGTGGCTAAGCTCCGGAAAAATAATGAAGGCTATATGGATGGGATATGGTGAGTGCCAAGAGGTCCCCCTCCAAGACAGGATGACTTTTCTTGTATTTGGATTTGGGTTAGAAAAACAAACTAGCAAACCATGAATGCTGACACAAATAAATTCATAACCATACGGCTAAACACTTGCAGTAAAAGGGAAACAAAACAAAATAAAACAAAACAAAACTGTTTGCCTCTTCTCTTGGTAGCATCCAGTGTTGTGGTGGAAAACTCCATGATCTCTAAAACATATGCATTATGAGTGTGTAGTTATTTTCTGCCCCCACGATTGATTTTGTACTTTAACCTAAGAGCCTCTGTGACATAGACCAGCAGAATAATGCCCGTAATTGGATTGTGTGCATGTATGTGTACTGTGTGTGTGTGCTGTTTTCCCAAATTATTACAGCGTAACTTCCTCTTTGCTTTATCAGACTAAAATTTAACAATGAGACATAATGTGTAAACTTTTTGAATGTTTGCTCTTTTCAGTTCTAGGGAAAATCCGAACTGCAGTGGGCAGTGCCCAACTTCTCATGGCCCAGAAATTCTACCAGTTCAGAGAACTGTGTGAAGAAAACCTGGTAGGTAGCATTCCCTGTCACTACCATTTCCCTGCTAGCACCCTGGGAAGAACATGTTGTCAAGACTAGCCCAACCAAAGTAAAACTGATTTTGAACAGAGCCAAGGCCTATTGGACTTTTTTACCTGGAACAGAGTTTTCTGATGAATCTTATTTCCTGCTTTTCTTTTCTTTTCTTTCTTTCTTTCTTTTTTTTTAAGATTTTAAAATTATTTTTAGAGATAGGGGAAGAGAGAGAGGCAGAGAGGGAGAGAGACATCAATGTATGGTTGTCTTTCACCTACCTCCAACTACAGACCTGGCTGGAGACCTGGCTTGCAACCTGGTTATGTGCCCTGACTGGGAATCAAACCAGCAACCTTTGAGTTCGCAGGCTAGCACCTTATCCACTGAGCTACCAGCCAGGGCTCGCCTGCTTTTCTTAAAAATATTTATTTCATACTTAAATAATCTTAGAAGGAAAACCCAATCAAGTTGAAATTCCATTTCCTGCTTTAGGGTAACTAAAAATTTCTGTTTTCCTGGCTTTCACATGACATCTCTGATTTCATTTTTCTTACCAAAATAGGAAGCACCGTTATATTTCAAAAATAATATTACAGAAAATAATTTTGAATAATGACTTTCTCTCTGAAATAGCCATCAGGTAATATATCCTAATCACAGTTCTCTGTTTTAATTCAAGGGTCATAGATGGAAGGCTTCACAAAGTGTAGATTTTATCTCTCTAAGACAAATGAATCCTTCTTGGACATACAAAAGCAAACAAAGCAAAACAGAGACAAAAGCACCAACAACATTGTAAAAATTGACTGCAAAATACAGAGGCAAGAGCTTCCTTAGTCACATATGCTATAAAAACAAAACAAAACAAAACAAAACAAGACAACAACAAAACAAACAAACAAAAAAACTGCTACTATCTCTACAAATGTCATTCCACAAGAATAGCTTTTATTGGCCAATTGTTGGTCAAACTGGATCTAAAACAAAGATAATGAAAAGCAACTTGTTTATCTTGTTGAAAGTAAAAACATGTTTATATGCAATTTAATTGACCCAAACTATGATTTCAGAGTTTTGGGTATTTTTTAAAGACTTTATTTATTATTTCCAGAGAGAGAGGAAGGGAGAGGGGCAGAGAGGGAGAGGAACACCAATGTATGGTTGCCTCTCACCTGCCTCCAGCTAGCTATGTGCCCTGGTTGGGGAATTGAACCAGCAACCTTTGGGTTCACAGGCTGGTGCCTTATCCACTGTGCTACCAGCCAGGGTAGCAATTTCCGAGTTTTAACCACATCTTCTTGTTAACAAGGGCAAATACAGACTGAAAGGGATTTATCTAGATAGGACTCAGCCAAGAAAAAATAGAAAACATGCAAAATTTAGTACTCTCTATCCCTCTTCACCAGGCTTTTCTTTTTGAAATATCTCTTTCGGGCTCTCTCCCTTCCTTCCTGCCCGCCTCTCCATCTACAGTTTGTGTTCCCCCTTAGCAAAAATTATTTGATCCTTTTTTCATCTTTTCAGAAATTTTACTCTCGATTACGAGCTAATATATATTAGTAAATGTATTGATAAGAGAATATAACAAATATTTATTGAGTTTCACTTTGTGCCAGGTATAGAATTCCTGCTAATTTATAAACTTGGTAATGTGTCATAGATCTTAATTAACATGATTCTTTGTCCTTAACTGTAGGAAAGCCCACTTAAAGCCATACTTCTCAAACTGGCTGCTAGATATACGTGGAGCTCAATATGTATAGGGCACAGAGAATGCCTTGTAAAAGAATTATATAATGGGCAGGTATATTATGAAGTAGAATATACAGATTTTGAAGATGAAATTGCAGACAAAATGTTTTAAGAACTTTTCAGATTGCCAGGAAAAGTTTATCTTGTTAAAGCTATCTTTTGAGGTTTTCTAGTATTTGGTGGGCTCACATTCTTTGGCCACTAGAGGAACTTAGGTGGCAAAATATGACAAATATTGTTAGCGTAGAGACAGAAGCGGAACTAACTGTGGGTCATGGGCAACTGATGGCTGGTCAAACCATGCCCAGGAAGGAAGGTCATGAGCCTACTACATGTTAGACCTTATGGAATAGATTTTATTATGTTTTTACCCTTGAGGAAAATGGGCATGGAAAGGCTAAGTAACTTGATCGAGGCCACATGGTCAGGGGTTGAACCAAGATTCAAATCTGTCTCATTGACCCTCCACCCCGCACCAACCCCTCCTCATCTTTTCACATTCTTTACCATCACTGACCTCTAAGTGGCCTGGTTTGGACTGAGGCTACTGCTACAACATCTTGTGCCTGGGATGTCACATGACCCGCTGATTAAGAGACTGGCTGGGTGCCTAAGCTCTTTCTCTCTTCTTCCTCATCTGTTCCCTTCATGATAAGGGGCAAAGAAATTCTTGGTGAGAAGGGAACAAATTGCCCATTATACAGAGTTAAAAGAACTCTTTGCCAATTATTTCATGCATTGGTGCACTGAAACAATTTAACCATTAGGTCTTATGACCTAAAAGACTTTAGTGAACTCCAGAATATAAGCAATTTAGCTTTTGGCTATCAATAAGATAAGGAAATACACTGTCAGATCATAAAGCTCCATTTGACAAGTACTTTGTCAAAACTATTATCTGTCTTTTCTGAACCTAGATATTAAGAAACATTTTTTTAGTTTGCCAAATCGAAATGATACAGAAAAACTTTTTCAATAAATCAAGTGTCATTAATATAGATTTAATAATCTACCAAACACTTACAAACTTTAAAATTTCCTTCCTCCAATGAACTTCAAAACTATGGGTAGTTTTGGAACTATAAGTTTATAAAAACATTCTTACTTGTATTTATTTTCAGTCTAGACCAATAAATGCTGGTTCATTCAAAGGGCTAAAAAGTTCTTTCCAACCTATTAATTTTGATGATAGCTGACCTTATACTTTTTGAAATCCTGATATCATCTTTATAGAAGTTGGTTTTAAAAGTCAAACTAGCCTCAAATTATCATATGGCATGAGGTTTCATAGTCTCTCCAATTGCCTAGAATTCTTAGAGGTAACCAAAACTGACTCCAGCTGTAAACCTTAGACATATAGGCATTCCCACCAATCTAACCAAAATTGCTTTAGTTACTAGTACAGGTAATGATTAACAATGAGCATGATACCTTTAACCTCTTTGTTATGTTTTTTTCTGTCTTAGATCATGCAAATGTGTGATTCTTACTTTCTAGTACTTGTCAGGGATGTGCGGATGTAGACAAAGAAACTCAATCGTTAAATACCAAAGAATATTTAATATTATCTAGCATATGGTTTGCTATAGACTATGTGTATGTACAGATACTTTTTCTCACATTTGCTATATATATTATGTTATGGTCAATTTTAAACTAATTCATTCCCAAATGATTTTGCCAAAGTACTCATATGATAAAATGTCTTCCTATATTAGTAACATTTTAATTGTTAAACATATAGATAGTACTTTGAAAATTAAGTTACTCGTCATCTTACTCTCGTATTTCATTCAATGTTAGTATTAAAACAAATTTTACTTTTAGATTCCATATCTGTCATCTGAGTAAGTTGGGTAGCAGGTAGTCAAATACTGGCTCTAATATACTATATATTTTTTCAAAGATGGTGTTTTTATTTAAATATAGTATTTCTATATGCATCTTGTCGTAGAGCATACATTTTGGATGTTCAAACATTTACTCTCCTCTCATACTTTACTGACAGATGTTATATTACAAGAGTTTTACAACCTTGGCATTTGAGAATCGCTGTCTCAAATGGATATGTGTATAAAATTACCATATGTAGTAGACTCATTAAAAAAAAAAAGTCAAGCTCATAGAAACAGAATGGGAAAAGCGGTTGCCAGGGGCTGAGAGGTGAAAGAAATGGGGAGAAGTTGGTGAAAGGGTGAAAACTTTCAGTTGGAAGATGAATGAAGCCTGAGGTTCTAATGTATAGCATATCAATACAGTTGATAACACTGTACTGTATAATTGAAATTTGCTAAGAAAGTAGAATTTAATGTTCTCACCCAAAAAAAATTTTAAAGGTAAATATGTGAAGTGATGGATGTGTAATTAACTTGATGGAGGGAATTCTTTCACAGTGTATATCAACTTATCATATTGTATACTTTAAATGTCTCATGATTAGTATTTATCAATTAAACCTCAAGCTGAAATATATATATATATATATATATATATATATATGTTTTAAATGAACTTACCACTTATATTTTCTCTATGAAAACTAAAAGGAACTCATCCTCCTTATATTATTTGAAATATTTAGAAATGTCACTTTGGTCCTCTGCTTGTTGTTATGAATTGCCTCTAAAGCATGAATATTCTTTTTTTCTTGTACAGAACCCTAATGCTCATCCAAGGCCCACCTCCCAGGATTTGGCGGGGTTCTGGGACATGCTGCAGTTGTCCATAGAAAATATTAGTATGAAATTTGATGAACTTCATCAATTAAAGGCCAATAATTGGAAACAGATGGATCCTCTTGACAAGAAGGTAGAACAATGTAGATTTTGTATGGTTCATTTAAAAACCTGCACAAACACTGGACAGTCTAAATAGGCTTCTGCATTCAGTCTTGCTGTTTACAATGTGAAATGGAGCTGATATCATATTAATCTCATTGTAATGACAATGTTTACATAGTAATCATTTGGGATATTATCTGTAATATGTTTCAGGCATATTTTTAAAGAAAAATCTGTCTTTGTGAATTGGAAAATGGGAATGTGGCTTTTTTTGTTAATTAAACTTTAAGTTAAACCATTTTAGTCACTGGAAGGAACTGCCTCCATTTTGCTTTTTAAACTAAAATAAATGACATCTTCAGTGCATGAATACATAGAGCAAGAGTTCAACTTCCTTACCCCTAGGATGTGTTTCTGAGAAAAATAGAAAGCCTTGAAAACTAATCGACTTTGATAATCATTTTATAAATAGAGTGATAAAGAAACCACTGTTGTTCAAGTCTAAAAATACATACACCATCAAGTTTCACAGTGATCGAAGATGCTGGGATTTTTATTTTTAAGTAAATTTTACTTTTGGTTGATTTGTCTTGGGGAATATTGCTTATTGGGTTCCTCATGCTACAATTCAGAAATAAAGATTCACTTTTTTTTCTTTAATTAATAAATTGTAGTTTTCACATGTGATTCTGGCGGCTGCACCAGGCTCACATAGGTATACCTCATCCACCTCCCTAGGCTGGGCTGTCCTGCATGACATTTTACCCCTTTGTTTCCCTATGGCCTGAGGTCAAGTAATTCCAAGAGATTCAACCATAAAAATTAGGCATGGCTGTTTCGCAGAAGCACTGGTGGCCCTGCCCTTTTGAGACCCCCTCACCCATCATAAAGCTAATAGTAATCCGGTCCATCTTCTTGCTGCCCATCATAATACCAGGGTTCTTGGGGTCAGTGCACTCCCAAGAGAAATCCAGTCTCAAGGGACAGTGCATAGTGAACAGGAAAGCAATGGAATCATCTATCATCATCCCTCATTTTCTTCTGTCACCACCCACCTGAGGGTTTTAGGGTTAAACATCCAGTCTCACTGATGTATACACTTGTGCCTCTCACTTAGGAAGCCAAACATTTGCACTTAATCTAGTGTTGTTTTGTTTTTTTCTTTGTGTTTAAAACTGCTGGATGAACTTTTGAATTGATCTTATTTTAAGGAAACATGAAAAATGTATGCACATTCTAGTAATTTCTGGAGCTGAACCAACTACTTTCCCATTTATTCGTTTAAAAAGAATTATTATTAAAATATAAAGTGCACAAGGATAGGAAAATGTGACTAAAAATTATCGATATTCATACTTTCAAAAATATCCACCAAGTTACCCAACAATGAAGATTTAAAATGTTAAAAAGGGATGATGCTAATCAATTGACATTCACCCAGTAAATTATTAGTTAACTTGATCCTAAACCATTTTTTTAAAGATTTATTTATTTTTGGAGAGAGGGGATGGGAAGGAAAAAGAGAGGGAGAGAAGCATGATGTATGAGAGACACATTGGTAAAACATCTCCCACACTCCCCCAACCAGGGACCATTCTGCAATCCAGGCACCTGTCCTGACTGGTAATTGAACCTGCGACCTTTTGGTTTACAGGCCACAGGCCAGCACCCAATCCACTGAGCCTGAATTATTTTACACTTTGTCTATGATTAGAGTTTTTCTTCACCCCATGACCTTTAGGGGGGGAAAGGAACAAGCACAATCAGAGTTGGCAGAATACTGTTTGCACACTGTGCTTCCTTTTTTCTGTCCTCTGGGCCACACAGACTTTCTCAAACTGCCTGAGGGCAGACTCATGTGGTAAGCTTGACTAGACGCTTCACCCATACCAGCACAGAGGGGCTGCGGTGATGACCATGAGCGTTCGAGTACAGAGTGCCCTTCGAAGAATCTTAGAATCCACGTTGTTTTTAAAACTAGTTTTCACATTTATGAGATATTTCACATGTTACATTAACTTATGAGAACTGAGTTTATGAAAAACAAAAGCATTCACGTGGACCTTTTCTCAGCCTGACAGTTTATCATCCCTTTTATAAAACTCCTTTGTGGTCTATCTAGGTTTCCTTCATTTCCACTGCATTTTTTTTCTGCCCAAGTCATGAAGGGATTTTGTTTTTGCAATGGCATTTTAAAATAGCTAACTGTTTTAATAGTTCGCTGTTGCTAAGGCAGATGAACTCTTTCAGTCCTGTGTTAAGTTTTCAAGGAACAGTGTCCATCTTCCGAGGCCTCTGCGTGACAGCCGGCTGGAGGTGTTAGGAGCCAGTTTGGAACCTGATTCCAAGCCGAGCGTAGGAAGTGTGTTCCTCCAGGATGACCCTGGAGAGTATAGTGCTGTGTGTTTGTGTGTGGTGTGCAAACGGGTGTAGCTCACTGTGGCATCTACAAAGCCAAAGAACAGTCTTATCATCTCTTCCTCCTCATTTGGCTATTTAGGTTTGGGGGGCCTGCAAAGAGAGCGTTGATGGTTTTAAACTTAAATGCTGAGCCCAGCTCCACCAGCTGCCTTGCCTCCTTAGAGGAGATGCAAAGTTCTAAGTTGCTGCAGCGCTGCAACTCTTGCCCATCTCAGGCACCCTGAAGAGTCTGGAGCCTCCAGAGAGAACCACACTAAATGTGCTGGAAGCTGCAGCCTTTCAGCAGGGGGCATTTTAAATACCCACAGCCTTTCCTTGAAGAGACCTAGTTCTGCAATCCAACCTACCCTTGGCCTTGAGCTTACCGGTATATATATTTTTCTGCATCTTTTGAATACCCAAGCCAGAATAATAAAGAAATATATATATATATACAGTGTGCAGATCAGGACTAACGATCCTTAGGTTTTAAAAAGTGTGTTCTAACTACTGACCTATCCCAGTTTTTCCCAAGCTTGTCCTGAGAAGCTGTGTAATGTCCTGAACCTTCTGCTTTGATCAGGAGAGAAGGGCCCCTCCTCCAGTGCCAAAGAAGCCGGCGAAGGGCCCCGCGCCGCTGATCCGGGAGCGCTCGCTGGAGAGCTCGCAGCGCCAGGAGGCCCGCAAGCGCCTGATGGCAGCCAAGCGCGCAGCGTCAGTCCGCCAGAACTCGGCCACCGAGAGCGCCGAGAGCATCGAGATCTACATCCCCGAGGCGCAGACCCGGCTCTGAGGCGTCCTGGCCGCGCAGAGCGCAGCCCTCGGCAGCGGTGGCATCTGGACCAAATGTCGGTCCTCCCCTCCTCCTCTTCCCTCCCCACTGCGCCCTCCGAGCCCGTCTGTCTCCGAGCCCAGTGACTTCCACTGTCGCGGTGTAGTTGTTCATCTCGCAGGAGCCGTCCCCCATTGCCCCTCTGCCCAGACCAGTTTGCCCATGTTCTTCACCGAGCTTCACCACCTGTATCGATGCGTCACCCTGCTTCATCCGGATAGCCAACCCTTTCTGTTCTTAGCAAAAACCAAACCCACCTACGTAGAATTAGCCCCTTTAAGTCACTCACCATCCTCAGTTCTCTCAAGTTAGTCTGTCCCTAGAGCTCAGCAATATACAACCATAGGATATTTCAGAAATCCAGTATTACAGGGTGATTTTGGGACCTAACTGTCTTCCACGCGAAAGAAACTAGGGCTCCGATTCCCTGTATTTCCCCTAAACGGTTATTATTTTGCAAAGCAGATGGAGCACTTTATTTCCAACCTCAGAAATCACGCCATCTCACCGGAATCAATGAGTGACAAATCAAGCGAGGACCAAGCTGGGCTGGGGGTGGGGGACCTGGATATAGTGGGGAAGGGAGAAGCAAAATTTGCAGGTGTGGGGGTTACCTGCACCGCTCACAGCTGCACAAACTGCCTCACTGTTACTTCATCAATCACTGCTTCAAATGTTTCAATCAGCAGAAGATTGTAAATTCGATCTTTCAGGGAAATTAATCTATTCTGAAAGGCAATAAAATGAAGAAAGGCAAGGCAAAGGAAGCACGGAGAGTTTAAGATACTACATAAGAGATTTTTGTTGTTGTTCTATTATTAAGGAAATTTAGACCTGAAATGTTTTATCAACTTTTATTGTATTATGTATATTATATTGTTGTGGTAGTGGTGTCTTGAAAAGGGAAACAGTTGGTTCTATTAATTTGTTAGTGTCCATCCTGGGGCGCCTACCTTATTATACATGTATACGTACACATCTGCTTATGAAGTGCTGTAAATGGCATCCAGGCTGTCTTCAGAGAAGAGTAGATTTTCCTGTCATCCCTTTGAATGCTACACATCCATCCCTTTTAAACTGTCAGCTCAAATTGCAGACATATTTCCTCCTTTAGTCTTCTCTCACTATTACACAGCGTCCTATCATTCACCAGCATAAGGATTTTGTCCTATGTCAACCTGATCAAATTAATTTCCTATCCCAAAAGACAGGCCTCCTTCCACTCATGCCATTCATCTTGAGGTTCCAGGGAGGGAGCGAAATTGGGCTTACAAGGCTCAGCACCTGCAAGGAGAGGGGAAAAGTCACTACTCACAAACACTAAACGAAACCCAGGCTTTTGGCAGAGAATGTTGATTTACATCTTAGTCATGATAATGGGCAGTATGCACTTTGCGTCTAGCTGAAGATCTTTAAATGCCCTTACTACTCTAGCAGTTTAAACACTTAGAATGTGATGATCTTAAAGTATCACTGGCATCTTGTGTCCAGCTCCCACCCTAAAGTATTAGAAATTACCATTAAAAAGTGAAAGACGTTTAAAAACATACATCAAATATGCTTGCACCAGAGAAGCTTTTCACAGAAATATATACTTGCATAGCCAGGTGCTAATTTAATTTTATTTATGAAATTAAGAGAGGTGATGGGTTCTGGCAACAACTATTTTCATGGATATATTCTAAAACCACTAGAGAATTTGCTACCTCTCAGAGCCATTGATGCTTTGAGCTACTTTTATACACAGGGCACAAATGTTTACTGCTGTGGTTTACAAGAAAAGGGCTACTCATTTATTAAACAACAAACTTTGAACTGGGGTGAACAAAGCACCTTGAGTGTTTTGTAAAATTGGAGCATACAGAGATTTTGAGCTTCAAGTATTTGCTGGTTTTAAAAAGAATACATACTTACTTTGTAGCTGTATTGGAAGGTCACACAAAATTTTCATCAAGTAAGGCCAACTGCCACCTTGGGTAGCCCATGGTCACATTCAATCCTGCAAATGACTTGGAACTCACAGATTAATAGGAAAGAAGTGAAATCCATTTGAAGACCCATGTTCCCAACTACAGCTCTGTGCCCTGAAGTAGAGATAAGGTTTGGATTAAGAGCTAGATTTCTAATACGATTCAAGATCATCCTACAATATTTCCTTTGGAAACTGGTTTAGCCTGGGATATTTTAAAGAGAGACAAGAGAAAGCCTATTCATTTTGTCTATGTGAATGGTATTTGTATATTCATAAGCTATTTTTGGTAAGAATTTTAAATCTTTTAGCTAAATGCCCACAGGCATCATGACCTTTGCCTTCCTTCAAGACACAAATTGTACAAACACTTTATAAAGAGCTAATTATTGATGTTAAAACATGACCCCACATAAAGCTGCTTATTAATCACTCGCCCCCTTTAACTGACATCCATGAGCATAACCTTTGTTACATTGTTCTTTTTGATGTAATTTATAGAAATGTTTTTTAGTTCATGGTGGAAAATGTATGTACCCTGAAAAATTACTTATTTTGTTTAACTTTGGTATAAAGATGTTTGGGCATTTTCTCGGGGAGGGGGGGATTACAGAAGAAGTTTGTCTCCCACATCAAAAAAAGTTCAGAGAAATTAAGTATTTATTATATTTTTTGCAGATGTTTCCATACAATTCACATAACCTTTTTGTAAAGAGAGATGAAGAAATGGATTAAAGATTTTTAATATTTGAAATGGTAAATAGAACTAATTTATTTGTAATATATTTCTGTTATTTATAGATGTTTCCTTAATGTTTTATTGTGCATTACCACTTTAATTTAAGCCTTACCCTTGTGAATTTGCCATTTCTTTTTAAAAACATGTCTAGATGCATATTTTAAATAACTGGAATGTAAATCACTAGCATATCTGAATTCCCAAATGTAATTTTTAAAAATTATTTTGGTTTGGAAAAAACAGATTCATTTGAAAGCCTTCAGATGGAGGGGTGGGGAACATTTTTATGGCTTTCTGAATTGGTATTTCATAGGCTTTATCTACCTAGATTGTGTGTGGACAAAAACAAAATTGTAAATAGATGAATGTTTCCCATAATGTAAAAAAGAAGAAATTAATAAAATAATTAATGCACTGCTTTTAGGTCTGCATGTTTTCACTACAGAGTCCGGCTTCTTCCAAAATATAATTAATAGCCTTTTAAGGGAATAATTAAGTAATTAAGTATATCCTTCTAACTTTTGTTATAACAACATGTATGCTAGCCACTGTTGAGCCAAAAAAGTAGACCTTGTATCCTACATAAGGGATTTAAATACTGAAAACTAAAAGTCACTTTACTAAGATGATCACACACATGTGAAAGTTTCAAATCAAGAGCTGTATATTTTATGAAAGACATTGTTAGCCTCTTGGACTTGTACAAATCTGTATCTATTTTACCCACTTGAATTTCTTTGCAAACATTTAATCAATTTTGTTTTCTACACAGTTCTCCAGGGTAGGAAAAGTCAGATTAATGCTTTGTGGTTTTCGATTATTCTTGCAGAAATAAAAACCTGCCCATTACTGTTTAGTGACTTGCCTGATGTGACATAATTATTAAATCACAGATTTGAGCCCAAGACTCAAGTCTTCATTCAGCTCTTTAGTGAGATCTCTAGGATTCTTCCAACATTTAAAATTGGTAATAATTTGTCACTGTTGATTTTGTCTGGGTTTTATCTAGGCCATAAACCTTACTTCATATACACAAAAATACAGACCCTTTTTTTTTTTTTAAGTAAATTAGAATGTTTTATGAAGTGAACTTGCAATTATCTGAAAATACTGTAACTGAAGAAATCTATTATCTACACTGCTTCTTTCCCAAGTTCCTGTGCAAACCCACCCACCCATATGCAATAAACTTGAAAATTGCTAAGCAGATAAGCCACTTCTGATTTTTATACATTGCAAAATCTGTACCAGTCGCCAAAATAATACAATGTACTTTTGAAACTGCCTCAAGAGTCTGAAGTGGCTGCAAAGATCTTATTACGTGGGTTCATGAATTGACTATTCCCGAAGTCTGAACCATGATTACACTTAAAAAGTCTTGCTTTTTAACAAATTAATTCTTATATTTTATTGAGGCTCCTTAGGTGTTTTGACCAATATGCAAACAAAGTGAGTTAGTTTTGCATGTGGAAATTTGAATTTCAGTGAAGCCATTTCCCATGTTACAGGGTTCACCCCCCAAAAAAATGTGATTTCATTTTCGATAGAAATTGAACAAAATTGTTTGCTTTGAATATGGATTTCTTTTTATGTCTTTGAAATCCACTCCCTTAACAATATAATTTTATTTTGGTTTAAATAAATGACATTCAAAAATTATAGTGTCTGAATGTGTTCATTCTTGGATGCCACTGATAGATACTAAAGGATGGCAGAATTTGAAATTTACCTCCAGTTTACTCCCCTGTTTGACTCGCAGCTGCTAAAGCAAGATTCGATCAACTTCTTATGCAAACAGAAGCTAGTGGCCCTGTCTGAAAGCGCTCAGGCTCCTAACTCATGTAAATGTAAGGACTACGTTTCCAACATAGGCCTTAAATTCCTCTGTACATCACTGTCATCTTCCCCAAAGCAGAGAGAGGAAATGGGGTGCTCTTTCCTGGTCCTTATGCTTTTCTCAGGGCTTTCTGCTCTGACCCAGGGAGCCCTGTCATCGGATAATCACAAAAATGTGAAGTCTGGTGCTCTGTTGATTCCCCAGTCTCTAGGTCTCTCTCTGTTTAGCAAAAATTAGTGCCTTATTTCCAGGTCTTCTATGAAAACAAGCACAAGGCTGAATTTATAGACAATGGCTGAAACCAAGAAAGTGTTTTTAATAAACAGAAAGCCAAGCTCTGCCATGTAGCTGATCAGACTGTTACTATTCATTGCACCAAATGTTTTCACTAGCACAGCTGAAGATTGTCATTCTTCCTCTTCACACTTCCAACCTGCCTCCCCCTAGAAGTACCTGCTAATTTCCTCTTTTCAGATTACTTGATAGGTAAATCCGGTGTCCTGAGGGAGCTTCTACGGAGATCTCAATAAAGAGACTTCCATTAAAAAAAAAAAAAATGCACCCTTTCACTTTAGAAAGGAGGAAGGGGGAAACAAATAGCACCTCAGTTTTCCAGGGAAATGCATTCTTCCTATTGATCCTATGGGATACTATGAACAGCAGTTACAGGTTTTTGTAGCCTTCAATCCTAATGCTTTCACAGCTTCTAGGGACCAATGCTCTACAAATAGATAATACTCCTGCACAGTTAACCTTCTGAGATTCACACACATGATCATCAATTGATGATTCCTTCCTTGTTTCTAGGGCTTTCAAGTCCAATGCCTACCAGCTGTTTCAATCATGAAAAATGACCCTGGTTGGTGGCTCAGTGGACTGGAGCCAGCCTGCAAACCCAACTCTTGAAACTCTGGTTCGATTCCCCAATCAGGGCTCACAACCAGGTTGCAAGCCAGGTTCTTAGCTGGAGGCAGGTGAAAGGCAACCATACACTGATGCTTCTCTCCCTTTCTTCCTCCCTCCCTGTCCTTCTCTCTGAAAATAATGAATAAAATCTTTAAAATAAAAGAGAAGACATATCTAAGGAGTTAGATAATACTGTGGGTGGTCCATGAAGTATAAGAAACTCCTCTCCAGGTTAAAATAATGATATTCTATTAATGTCAGAGACCCTTTTTAACATCCCAGCTGTGTCACATCATTTTCTTTTTAGAATAATATCTAATGTACTTTACAACCTCAACCAATAGAGTGTCTCCCTATAATTCCTAAATGTGAGAAAAATCAGATCTCAAGGGCAGAACTGGAACAAAGGTGAAAAGATAGGTTAAATAATTTACTCATAGGTTCCTTTCCAGTTTGATTTCATTGAACACGTTTATTAAGAGCCTCACTCTACCCAGCTTGCTCAAGGAAGAGAGCCTCACTGCCTTGACTGCTGTCCCAGACGTGAGCTGGCCTTTTCCCTGTACCCTGGCCCCTGCAGAAGCAATCAGTACCTGGGAGACCTTGGGGAGCCTGGCACTTCCAATGCTGAGCTTGATAAATGTGACAGAGCCACTCAAGGGCTTTTGAATTGTTTCTTATGTTAGTCAATAGGTAATGAATCTGAGATGTTTGAAGGGGGATCCTTCTCCAGATGCTATCTTCATTGTGCCGGGGCCTAAGTTGGGACCAAGGGTCCCTTGACCAGGAGAGTTCAAAGCGAAGTCTTTGCAGAGTGCAACTGATCAATAGTTTGGAAAATTGTAACCATGGAGAGACGTTAGCACAGGAAAATGAGGATTTCCAAACTGAATGCTAGTGAGCGCTAAGCACTTTGTAACAAGTGGCGACTCGAGGAATAATTATTCAGACAAGTCTGAGTAATTGAGAAGATAAAGAGAGAAAGTAAAACACCCTGTTAACCCGAAGCTAAGATGCTTGGCATCAGACTATTCAGGATCTGTCAGTGGCTGATTCATGGTGTAATTGTTCTCAAGGGCACTTCATCTTAAGATAGGTCATTAGGAGGCCAACGAGCAGCTTTCCTCCAGGAAAGGCATCACGTTAGAATTGAGTTAAATATTCAACTGAGAGAACCTGGGTTAAATATTAAGGAAATGCTTACCTAAAGAACATATGACACTTAGACTGACCTGAGAAACTTGGTACGCTATCCTGAAGGAAGTCATTATGTCAGAACTGAGTCACTGAATGATCTTTATGAAAGAGGAGTAAGTCCTCCATGGCTTTTAGTATTTAGGTTTGTTTATTAGTGCATACAGAAAAGAGAGATCTGCACATACACGAATACACACACACACCACGATGTCTATCGGCCTCAGCTCAAAATGAAGTAATAATTTCCCATCAGGGTTTCTGTCAGTGACTTCAATCCCCGAACAGAGAGGACCCAGCTGGGAGAAAACTAAGGCAATGGGAAAAGGCCGCACACACTCCACCGGAAACATCCATGTGTCATTTTGATTGCACTATGAAGGTCTGTCCCGGAAGTATTGAGCCAATGTCAATATAATTAAAACAGTTGCACAGCCAATACTTTCCGGACAGACCTTGTAGTCTGACTTGGGGTTAGGTAGCAAAGCACTGCCATATTCTTCTAAGACATTTACAATTATTGCTGGCATTTCTCTTAGAAACTGGATTGACCCTCTGGTCAGCTTCTAAATTATGCCATGAGTCAGCCTGTCTGCCCAGAAGGGACAGGGCCATTCTGTCTGTGGGGAAGAGCTCAGGTTACACAGCAGACTGCGTGTGTTTGAATCTTAGCTCTACCATTTGCTAGTTGCGTCTTTTTAGACAAATTACTTAACCATTCTGTCCCTCAGTTTCCCTATCTGTACAATTAGGATGAAAATAGTACTTTTAGCTCTTTCTTCGCTATCATGGTCTATGTGGTTGATTCTTCTTCACCATGTTGTCTCACAAGACTTCCAGGATCAAGAGGTTCCTTGCCAAGAAACAAAAGCAGAATCAACCCATTCCCCAGTGGATTCAGATGAAAACTGGTAATAAAGTCAGGTACAACTCGAAGAAGAGACATTGGAGAAGAACCAAACTGGGTCTATAAGGAATGGGATAAGAGAGATGGCTCAGTTGTTTATGCTGTATCTAGGTTGCTGAAAAGATCACTACAGTCTGGACAGTTGGGCATTTTAATTGAGAAATTATTGGAAAACTGATTTTTCCTATTGACTTTTTTCTGCAGTAATATGTTGGTTCAATAATAAATGTAATCCCTTAAAAAAATACATATAGGCTTGTTCTAAGGATTAAATGAATATATGTAAGGCCCTGGCTGGTGGCACAGTGGATAAGGCACTGGCCTGCAAACCCAAAGGTCACTGGTTCGATTCCCAGCCAGGGCACATAACCAGGTTGCAAGCCAGGTCTCCAGCCAGATCCATAGCTGGAGGCAGGTAAAAGGCAACCATACATTGATGCTTCTCTCCCTCTCTGTCTCCCTCCCTTCCCCTCTCTCCAAAAATAATAAATAAAATCTTTTTTTTTAATTTAAGAAATATATGAATATATGTAAAGCTCTTAATACAATGAATGCCTGACACATGGTAAGCATCCAAATGTTCACTGACATCATCTCATCATCATCATCACATGTTTACACTTACTGAGAAAGTGTTCTGTACCCTGGTTGCACTATTTCATATGCATTTTGCAAGTTGCCAAGAGATTAGGGAGCATCCCAGGGTCACTGGTAAGTGACAGAGCTAGATCTGAATCCATTTGAACTCTAGATCCTTTGTTCATACGTGTGTGATTTGTGCAAGACAAAGCAATTTATCTGTCATTTCTTGACCATTTTTAAAATTTAGTGATGTGGTGTTTTATTTCAAAACATTATGATCTACATATTCTCTTCAGTGACTCCAAAGCATTCAATTCCACGGGTGAACCATTAGACATTATTTAGCCCTCTTATCAATGGGACTGCTTGCTATGACAAACAAAATCTGTAGTGAAAATAGTTTCACAATGTATCTTCAGTACATATGGAACTGTATCTGTAAATTATAATCCTAGATTAACTGACCTGCACTTTTGTTTTCAAATATTACCAATTAACTTTTCAAAAAGGCTGCCTTGATTTCTGCCTCACCAAACATGTATGAGTTTAAGTATCTACTTTTCCAAACAGGGAAACAAGACAGTCATAAAGTAAATTCCGAGCCATGCTTAAAAATACAACAAGAAAGTCCAGGAGTCTTCTTATTGGCTTTCAACAAAGAAGGGGAAACAAGTCTCTAGGAATGTGGCAATGGTTTTAATGCAGTTTGTTATGTAAAGCCCAGAACAGAGATGCTAGAATTGAAGGAAGGAATAAGTATATGTCAGCCTTGGGCTGTGAACCTACCTGGGAACTGGGCCTATGTCATACACCTAAGAGGACAGCCTAAAAGGCGCCTCCAGCAAGTCCAAAGTCACTATGGGGGTCCAAGCCAGGACTGGGAGCAGAGGCTATGCCTGGTAGTTCTTCTGTTTCTTATCAGGGCTATTTTTTTTTTTTTTTTTTTTTTTTTAACTTCACTTCTAAAAAGGCTTTTAGCCCTGGCCACGTAGCTCAGTGGGTCAGAGCATCATCCTGATACGACAAAGTTGAGGGTTCAATTCCCAGGTGGGCCACACACAAGAATCAACCAATGCATAAATACATTGAACAACAAGTGGGTGTTTCTTTCTCTCTCTCTTTCTCTCTCTCCTTCTTCCTCTCTTTCTCTAGGATCAATAAAAGTAAATAAGTAAATAAATAAAAGGCTTTAAGATAATTTATAGAATTAAAGCATAAAACACTGAACACTTTTTAAATGAAAGAAAAAGAAAGTTGATAGATAAATAACTTCACCATGGGCTCAGGTCCCCTCAGGGTCCTGAGTTGTGGCAAATGAACACTAAAATTCTTTCTAGGTTGCCTGATGGCCAAGGCAAAGGGGTCAGCATTTTTTACTTTGCTTACATTCAGTTACAGTTTACCAAACATGTAAAAGCTCCTTCTATGGGCAAAGAACTACCAACATGATTTTCCATACATTGCAAAACTAGTGCATGAGCTCACAGAGCAGGACTGCCTTGCTAATCATAGCATTGACAGATGACACATGGACTAAAGAGCAAATGTCTCTTTAAAAATCTTACTTCTTTTAACTGGTTCAATTGACTTTTGGTTCTTGGCAAACAAATGGTCTCCGATAGTTTAACATCCTTGTTGAGTTCAACATCCTTTGGAGTTCAGTCCAAGAATGTGTCCTTCCTTCTAGGAAGTAAGCAATATTTCAAGGGGTACATTTTTTTCCTTTTCTTTTCTTTACAGGCAGACATATTAACAAAGAAGGAGTCCTCGTTTTCCTGTTCAGACGGACCCATATCAGAGTGTGTGACTTTCTAGACCTATTTGTCCATAAGCAGGAACTCTTCATTTCCCAAGAGTATTCCTTTCCCTGCTAAAGGCTACAGTTCTTTCCACCCAGCAGTTTCCTGCAGCTTCTGCGCTGGCTGGAAGATGGAAGACGCTGCTATCCTTCAGGGTATCACCATCTAACACCAGTATTGGTACTAGGACCCAGAGGGCAGTTCCAGTTCATTCAGGCAAACTGCCCTGTGTGTTAAAAGACACACATTAGGGACAGAGGAATCTTCCTCAGTGTGGGAAAGCACACAGAGGACTGCACGGAGCAGCTTTCGTTCTGAGGTCTGGTTAATAGTTCATCACCAGACCGGGAAAGACTGACTGTGTTTTGATGTTGAATTTAAAGGACCATTTCTTTATTAAATGTGAAACACGGGGCTGGGTTGAGCTCTTCCTACCTTCCAAACAGTAGCCGCATTCCACTGCTTGGAAGGTGGAGGAAAAGAAAAAGAAGAGGGTGAATACTGCAAATGCCAAAGAAGCAAAGCAAATGAAAACTTGAAAATTAGCCAACAGATTCTGCCTTTTTACAAAATGCGTGGAGTGACTAATTGAAGAGAGGGAGGCAAACATTTATGGAAAATAGGGTTTGACTGGAAAACTTTCTGTTTTCTTAAAGATTTTATTTATTATTTCCAGAGAGCGGGGAAGGGAGAGAGGCAGAGAGGAAGAGAGACATCAATATATGGTTGCCTTTCACCTGCCTCCAGCCACAGACCTGGCTGGAGACCTGGTTTGCAACCTGGTTATCTGCCCTGGCTGGGAATTGAACCAGCAACCTTTGGTTTTGCAGGCCGGTACCTATCCACTATGCCACCAGCCAGGGCAGACAGGAAAGCTTTTAACAATCCTGAGAACAATGGTCCTCCAACATTAGTGTTTCCAAGAATCACTTAGGAATCTCTTAGCCATCCCCCAGCTCCCCTTATCCAGCAGATCCGGACTCAGTGGGTCTGCTCAGAGAGCCAATGTGAATTTCTAACCAACATACCCCAGCGAGATGAGACTCATGGCAGCGTTCACAAGCCACCCTCCTAGGACTGCTGTCCAGCAGCCGTCTTCAGCCTGGGGAACTATGAAATCGGCACTGCAGATTAATGATACTAGAATATTTGAGGGCAGTGAAGGTTGAGAACCCCACTTCTGTGAAGGGGTTTTTCAGTTGCACAATCATGGGCAAATCATTTACCATTTTATATCCACTTGGGATGCTGTAATGAAAATACCAAAGATGGAGCACCTTAAATAAACTTTATTTCTCACAGTTCTGGGGGCTGGGAAGTCCAAGGTCAAGACACCGGCTGATCTGGTGTCCAATGAGGGCCTCTTCCAGTTTGTAGGTGCTCGTCTTCTCACTGGGTACCCATAGGGCCTAGAGAGAAGGCTCTGGTCCCTTCCTCTTCTTAAAAGACATTAATTCCGTCATAACCTCATCTAAGGCTGATTACTGCCCAGGTGTTCCACCTCCAAACTAAGGATTGGGGCTTCAACATAATGACTTTGGATAGGGGAAACACAAATAGTCCACGTGCCATGGCCCATCACACAAATAGAATTAGTGATAGCTTTCTTTTTAGCATAGTGCATAGCAAGAAAAAATTTTAAAAGAGCATTTTATAATTTTTAAATTATATAAAATATATAGTAGTTTTGTAACCTTTCCAGGACAAGGTGGGGTATACACCCCCTATAATGTGTGTATGCGTGTGTGTGTGTGTGTATGTGGGTGCGTGTGCTTCTTATTCTGGGGTCTCACTACTTACTTCCTGAAACTAAAATCCTGTTTTCATTAAAAGTGAAAATGAGACACAGTACCCTCCGCGGTCCTGGGATCTGTCTCTTGCTTCAACAGGGTTTGGACGGAACAGACCTAGGCACGCACCTTTTTTCTACTATTCTGCCACCTTTTTCTAGTCACTACTTTTGGAACCACCTCAGCTGCCGAGACCAGCCAACACCGGTTTTTGTTTCCTGTTTTTTCACCTGAAATCTTCACTGCGGAACAACCACGAGCTCCCAAGTTCGTCAGAATTATTCCACCGAGGTGGAGGCTGCGGTCAACCGCCTGGTCAACTTGCACCTGCGGGCCTCCTACACCTACCTCTCTCTGGGCTTCTATTTCGACCGCGACGATGCGGCTCTGCAGGGCGTGGGCCACTTCTTCCTAGAGTTGGCCAAGAAGCGCGAAGGCGCCCAGCGTCTCTTGAAGCTGCAAAACCAGTGCGGTGGCCACATTCTCTTCCAGGACGTGGCGAAGCCTCCCCAGGATGAGTGGGCCATGGAAGCCGCCTTGACCTTGGAGAAGAGCCAGAACCAGGCCCTTCTAGATCTGCACGCTCTGGGTTCTACCCGCAATGACCCTCATCTCTGTGACTTCCTGGTGAACCATTTCCTGGATGAGGAGGTGAAAGTCATCAAGAAGATGGGCGACCACCTGACTAACATCCGCCGGCTGGCCGGCCCCCAGGTTGGTATGGGCAAGTACCTATTCGAAATGTTCACCCTGAAGCATGACTAGGAAGAAGCCTTTGGAGCCCAGAGGCCTTCAAGGGGCCCCTCTGCATTTCCCTGGTATCTGGCTTTTGCCTGAGCCTCTTCCTGAAACCATTAGACACCCTGTTAGCCTCCTGGAACCCTCTCCCATGCGTTGGACCAAATGAAAACAATAAAGCCTTTCGCAGCAAAAAAAAAAAAAAGTGAAAATGAAAATTCCTGATATGAGAAATAGTGATTTGGGGAAATATTTATTTTTCAGTTATGAAGTTTTCTCTTTTAAAAAAAGATGTTAGTGCGATGTTAGTGCTCACTTTGGCAGCACATATACTAAAATTGGAATGATACAGAGAAGATTAGCATGGCCCCTGCGCAAGGATGACACACAAATTCATGAAGCGTTCCATATTTTTGAGCAGTTTAGACAAGAACCCAGTATAAAGGAACCATGGACATGGACAACAGGTGGGAATGACTTTGGGGGAAATGGGTGGGTGGGGAGGGGGACAGAGGGGAGCAAAAAGGGGATGGATGTAATACAACAACAATAAAATTTTTTAAAGAAGATTTTAAATTTTTAAAGGTTTTTTTTTTTTTTTTAGTTTATTGATTTTATATATAGAGAGAGAAACGGTGATTTGTTGTCCCACCTCTCCATGCACTCTCCTCCCCCATTGCTTCTTGTACGTGCCCTGTCCGGGATGGAACCTACAACCCTGGCATATTGGAATGATGCTCTAACTAACTGAGCTACCTGGCCAGGGCTGAAGTTTTCAATAAAACTTTAAAAACTTATTAGCCAACGCAATGAGCTAGCCAAAACATAATGTGCAGACTCTTAGTACCTCACTGAAAGGAACAAAGGTTTCTTGGAAAAAGAGCAGCTTTCCAAGGCTGAGGCAATAATATATAAAATAATTACAGGTCACCTTCTTACCCAGGTAACTGTCATTTCAAAAGAACCTAGGAGTCTACTCGAAGAAGCTCTTTGGCCAAAAATGGGACAGTTAAAGCATCAAAAAGAAAATACATATGAAATATGTGAAATCCATAAGTTCCTAATAATTCTCTACACTTCATATTCTATACCCATCACTAATAGAACTTTGTGCGAGGACGAAAGTATCTATGATACACAAGAGCATTCTCCCCACAAACCCTTCTTCCTCAGTTCTCTCAAGTCTTCACTAAAAGTCTCCTTCGCTGTTTAAAATCTTATCACCTGACATGCAAGCATCTCCTCTCTTCCCTGTTTTTCTCCATACCTCTTATCATTATCTAACCTGCAATAGACAATCAACAAAATGCATAAAGAAATGTCTTCTAGAACACATTTTTAGAATGTGTTCCCCTGGGGAATAGGGATTTATGTTTTTAATTTTTTTAAATCCTCACTTGAGCATATGTTTATTGATTTTAGAGAGAGAAGAAGGGGAGAGAGAGAGGTGGGGGGGGAGAGGTGGGAGGGAAGAGAGAGTGAGTGAGAGAGAGAGAGAGAGAGAGAGAGAGAGAAATATCAATGTGAAAGAGAAACATCTATTAGCTACCTCCTCTACATGCCCTGACCAGGGATCAAACATGCAACCTAGGTGTGTGCCCTGACTAGGGAATTGAACCCACAACCTTCTGGTGTGTGGGATGGTGCTCCAAACACTGAGCCACCCATCCAAGGCTTTAAATTTTTATTGATTAATTTTTAGAGTGAGAAACATTGATTTATTGTTTCTCTTATTTATGCATTCCTTGGTTGATTGTTATTTGTGCCTTGATCAGGGATTGAAACCTCCACCTTGGCATTTTGGGACGAGCCTCTAACCAACTGGCTAGGGCTGTCTGGTTTATTCACTTCTATATTTCCAGAACCAGAATAATGTCTGGGATGCAGAAGCTGCCACTCAATAAATATTAGTTGATGGCATTTGAAGTTATTTTTTGCACATTTTGTAATAATCCTCCATTATTCTCATTTCTTCTGTAAAAAGTTGTTTCAGATGTTAGCATTCTTCTGGTAATTTAGACATAGAGGAATTAAATCAAAAGGGCATGGGCTGATTCAGAATAAAAAGAGGACATTAACTATAGGAGGTAAGGTGGCAATTAGGTAAAATCAGTCATTCAAATTAAAAGATGGTAATGAGCATGTAAGCTCCTAGCTTGCCTCCCCTGAAATTCTCAAAACTATTGGGGCAGGGAGGCTAGGGAGAGGGGTGGAGACCAGACTCCTGCCATCAGATGAGATAGGGGGCTAGAGTGCTTTTAGAAAGATTTTCAAAGAAAGGATGACTGAACATAGGAAGCCGGAAGTCTTGGAATTCGAGGTTACTCAAAAAGAGGGACACACCTCAATAACTCAGAGCTGATGCACTGGGAACTCACAGGGCAATGGAAACATCACAACCCAGAAAGTAAACTTTTCCATATATCTGAAATCTGGCTAAGTACTTCATGGAGCAATTTGCCTAAAGTGGAATTTGGATGATCATTGTATAATCCATGAAATGCCTATATTGTTATATTTGCCAATACTTTGGAAATGAGTAAAGCACTTCCCTGTGCGTTGCTCTTATTTGATTGTCCCAATAAGGTTCACAAGCATAGGTTTTACCACTGATCAGTCTTACCCTACTTTGGGAGCTGGGGAATTTGCTTCTATACCAGCAATGCTCCTGCCCTGCTTGGGGTGTAGGAACTGGGGGAGTTCACGTAGAGCCCAGTTTGTCTGGGGCTTTATCTGCAGAACCAGCCATGAGCAGTGTGACAGTAGCCAGAGAACAGCCACTGTCCTGACACTCTAACCGCACAGAAAAGTGATTCTCTCTGACAAGGAGCACACTGGCAAGCTGTGCATGGACTGGATGTGAAGGCTTCCATCCTTCCTGTGCCCGGCCCCCACCAGCCCCCACCACCTCCAAGGCCAGGAAACCCCACCCCCAACCCCCTGCACCGCAGCCCTGCTGACTCACCTCATCTCCTCTTCCCATGCTGATTAGTTTGGCGATTCCCCTTTTCAACCTATTGTTATGTCATAAGCCCTAAGTCTGGCTGTTCCTTCCCCACCTTTGATTCTCAAAAGTGTACTTTGAGAGTAAAACCAAGGAACAAAACAGCTATCTTTTTGCATTGCTGCCATCACTCTCCCCATGGTCCTCAAGGGCAGTGGTTGCTTCTGGTTAAATGCAGAAGAGACTGCACAAAGTGTGAACAACTACAGCACAAAAAGTCCTATTCTTTCACCACATGGATGAATTTTGTTGCCTTTATTTACGTGTGATGAGACTGAGGTCCAGAATGATGAGTGACCTGTGCAAGATCACTGCCAAGCCATTAGACACAATTAACTTGGGAGCAGGCCTCTGGGCCCATGCAGTGGGCAGTGAGCTTTTTTTAACTCCATCAGGTGTCTGCCCAGAGGTCTACCAACTAATATATTGTGTATGTATAAATGTAACTTTCCCATCAACTTTAATGTCACTAAGATTGAGGGAGCAAGCAGGACAGAATATAAAATACTGGTTAAGAGCTGCGTGGGACATCATTCAGCCCAGAGTTAAAATCCCAGCTCTGTCAGTTACTAACTCCATATTCTCAGACAAATTTATTTATTTAGCCCATTGCGCCTCAGTTTCCTAGTCTGTCAAAGACAAATAACTATATCTATTTTATCTACTTCCTAGATTGCTGTGAAGTTTCAATTGGATGACATGCTTCCTAGAAACATTCAAAAGAATTTGGCATATAGTAAGTACTCAATAATTGCCTCCTTAAAATTTTTTCAGTAGCAAAAGTTTTGAACTTTAGCTTCTTAAGATGAAAACCTTTAGTTACATCTTAGATTAGCTATTAAATCTAACAGCTTTTAACCAGAGGTTACTTCATGGTGGTGTTCATTTTTTCCACATTAGTCATGAAGACTGGATGCCAAATCACTCATCCCACCCCTACCTCCTCTGGCCAACATTTTTCAATGTAAAATTTCAAACATACAGGCAAATCAAGAAAACTTTTAACACCCCACTACGTACCTGCTGCCCAGATTCTACAATTAAATTTCACCAAATTTGCTGTGTCACCTATTTATTCATTACCCATCCCTCTCTCCAGCCATCAATCTTTTTTCTTTTTTTTTAAATTTATTATATTTAGAGACAGGGGAAGGGAAAGAGGCAGGGAGGGAGAGAGACATCAGTGTTGCCTTCCACCTGCCTCCAGCTATGGACCTGGCTGGAGGTCTGGCTTGCAACCTGGCTGGGCATTGAACCAGTGACTTTGGGTTTGCAAGCCAGCGCCTTATCCACTGTGCCACTAACCAGGGCCCAATCTATCTTTTTTATGTATTTCAAAGAAAATTGCATGCATTTCCCTTTGGATACTTCAGTATACTTATCATAATTAGACTTTGATGCTCATTTACATTTTTTTAATCACTGAATTTTTAGTTTAAAGTTACATGGGAGTTCATTCTATCTCACTTCCTTCATTCCATAAATGTGGAAACTTAGCCAGCACATTTCTCTGAAAATGGCATTAGTTTTTAAAGTGATGAATGACCCCAAGCAACATTCATAGCTATGTTTTAAGAATTTTTCCATTTAACATTTTTAGAAGATGTTATTTATTTATTTATTTAAGAGAGAGGGGAATGGAGGAGAAAGCGAGAGAGAAATATCAATGTGTGGTTGCCTCTTGCATGTCCCTAACAGGGAACCTGGCCTGAAACCCAGGATTTTGCCCTGACTGGGAATTGAACCAGCTACTCTGATTCGTATTCCAGCACTCAATCCACTGAGCCACATCAGCCAGTGCTCCATTTCAATTTTGTAGTCTTTGTTTCTTTCTCAGAAAGACTTTTAAAAAGAGCAGCTTTAGGTTTACAACAAAATTAAACATACAGATATTTTCCAAATGCCCCTATTCTCATACAGGTATAGTCTTTTCCGATTACCAACACCTCACCAGAATGGTACATTTTTTGCCAAGGATAAAGCTACATCGATACATTATAATCACCTAAAGCCCATAATTTATCTTAGGGTTCAGTTGGTGTTGCACAATCTATGGATTTAGGAAAATGTATGATGACATGTAGCCATCATTATAGTATCACACAGAATAGTTTCATTGTCCTATAAATCCTCTGTGCTCTGTCTACCATCCTCACCACTGGCAACCACCGATCATTTTAATGTGTCCATAGTTTTGCCTTTTCCATAATGTCATGTAGCTGGAATCATTCAGTATGTACCCTTTTCAGATTGGCTTCTTTCACTTAGTAACATGCACTTACACTTCCTCCATAATTATAGTTTATTTATTAGATGTACTATAATTTTTAAAAGATTTTATTTGTATACAAGGTCTGTCCCAGAAGTATCGGCCGTGCAAACTGTTTTAATTATATTGACATTGGCTTGATACTTAGGGACAGACCTTGCTTATATATAGAGAGGAGAGCAGAGGGAGAAAGAGGAGAGAAACATTGATCAGCTGCCTCTCAGACGCACCCTAGACAGGACCAACCCACAACCCAGGCACTCTTCCTGCCTGGGAATCAAACTGATGACCCCTTACCTCATGGGATGACACCTAACCAACTGAGCCATACCAGTCAGGGCTAGATGTAATACGGTTTATTTATCCATTCACCTACTGAAACACATGTTGGGTGCCTCCAAGTTTTGACAATTATAAATAAAGCTTCTATAAATACCCATGGGCCAGTTTTGTGTATATATGTTTTTAACTCTGTGGGTCTATACCCAGAAGCACAATTGCCGGATCATATAGTGAATGAATGTGCAGCTGTTCTGTTTTTTGTTTTTGTTTTTGTTTTTAAGGTTCATTTTATTTTCATTTGAGAGAGGAGAAGGGAGAGAAAGAAACATTGATGCAAGAGAGAATCACCAATTGGCTGCCTCCTGCACCCACCCCAACCCAGGATCAAGCTCACAAACTAGGTTCTCATCAGAAGTTGAGCCAGTGGCCTTCAGGTTATGGGACAATGCTTCAACCAACAGAGCCATACCAGCCAGCTGTGTGTAGTTTTGTAAGAAATCACCAAACTGTCTTTCTAAGTGGCTGTACCATTTTGTATTCCCACTAACAAAGTATGAACAATCCTATTGTTCCGCATCCTCATCGGTACTTGATGTTATCAGTGCTCCAGAGTTTGGTCATTCTATTACTAATCATGTTTCAATCTGCATAATTTTTTCTTTTTTGAAATTCATCATGGGTTCTAGGTAATGCTATGGATTGAATTAAATGCCCAAAATGCATATGTTGAAGCCTTATCCCCAACATGATGGTATTTAGAGAAGGGGCCTTTGGGAGGTAATGGCGATTAGATGAAATCTTGAAGGTAGGGCCCTCATGATAGGATTAGTGTTCTTATAAGAAGAGACACCAGCCTTGCCTGGTATGGTTCAGTTGATTGAGCACCGGCCTGCGAATCCAAGTGTTGCTGATTCGATTCCCACCCAGGGCATATAACCAGGTTGCAAGCCAGGTCTCTAGCCGAGTCCCCAGCTGGAGGCAAGTGAAAGGCAACCATACATTAATGTTTCTCCCCCTCTCTGCCTCCCTCCCTTCCCCTCTCTCTAAAAATAATGAATAAAATCTT